>JABUQX010130063.1:0-31756 GCA_015478945.1 Trachelipus rathkii
GGACATCGTACATGTAATGAAAGCATGAATGTTATAATAAAAATGAAGTATGAATCGAACGCAATGGCAGAAAATGAGTTGAAGGCAATTCTAAAAACGGTCTGAATTCCCATATCGTATTCCTATCTAATACGTCAACCGCTGAATAAGTTACACTTTTTTATGATGAACAGAATGTATGCTTAAAACGACCTCTCTGCGTTGTTTTACCCAGTCGAATTCCAAAGTTACATTCTATACTATCATGTGGAAAATGACATCATATCACACGCATTAAGCATTTGAAACCATTTTAAAGAAAAGTACCAAAAAAATCAAGCGCCTCGTATAGCTTCTGTCTCCGAATGTATACCATAATCTCAACGCTAATCAAGGTTTTTGAATAAATTGAATATGTAAATGACAACGTTTAAAAAGAGATGAAAGATTTAATAAAACTAGAGCTAGGAAAAACGCTTTGCTTCTGTGGAAATTAATGACCTTTCATAAATATTGCAACTTACTTAGCTCCCCGTTATAAAGGCAAGTTTTTTTTTGTAACACGATATTAGAAACAAGTTAAATCTCACTTTGTGTTGCAGTTTGAAAAATTTCAATACGAACAGTCTATTAATTCGCCACCCATAAAAAGAAAAAAACAAATCTACAGAACCAAACATTCTACAAGGTAAATCAATAACAATTCACTGGAAGAATTTCTTAAGTCCAGTAGTGATGAAGAAAACAACAGATTTACTGGAAGAATTTGTAGTGCAAATGATTGAAACTATCACCAAGAAAACACTAATACAATGATGATCTATCAGTTGGTGGAAAGTTAGAAACATGTTTATCCACGCTTGAGAAAACTTTGCAAGGGAATACTTGCCTTCCTCCCAACAGTGTTTTAATGCAATATTTTGTATGGCAGGAAATATCTGATAAAATAAAAAAAGAATCTCAACAGAAAAGGCAGAAAAATTGTTTCTCAAGCACAACCTTCCGTATATTGAAATTTCAATACACTGCAAAAATAATAATCCATTGTAAAAGCTTATTCATTAAGCGGAGGTTGGCGAAGAAGAGACTTAGTTGGTTGCATGTGATTGGCCCCGCCCCGCACCCTGAACTACAATTATATTAATAGTGTTTGTGGCTAAAACTCGAAATTTATTAGGCAATATTATATATATATCATATATATATATATAGATATATATATATATATATAATATATATAATATAAATATATATATATATAATAATATATATATAATATATAATAATATCATATATATTATATATTATATAATATATATATTTCAACAATCGTACTCGGATTTTAAAATCAAACATCCGCATCCGCGGATGCGAAAAAAATGACAGCTGCTGCATCACTTTAAGATATTAATATATATATATATATATAATATATATATATATATAATATATAAATATATATATAATATTATATATATATATAATTATAATATTATATATATATATATTAAGATATTAATATATAATAAATTATTATATATATATATATATATACACTATATATAATATATATATAATATATATATATATATATATAATATATATATATATATATATATAATATATATATTACATATAATATATATATAATATATATATATATATATACAAGGCGCTCAAAGCTAAGTGGTTTAAGTCTGCAATTCTTGTTGATAAAATTAAATCATTATGTTATGCAGTTTAATTAGCAATGGGGATTTTTAAACGATCCAGAAAAATCGTTTATAATTATAGTAAGTAATACATCTTGTGCGATTTAAAAAACGAAACGAATTCAAAGTCAATTTTTTACTATTCTGAACTTGATTTACTTTAGCTTGAGCGTTTATACCATTTTTATTCTGTATTACAACAATATCGAATTTCTTTGCTGGGAACGCCATGTGTAATAACTTTCTCTTTGACTAAAATTCAGGACACCTAATTCTGTTTGAAAACATCTTAATTTTATTTTTATTTTTTTATTATATTTATGTAGGGTTTGAGAAGTCAGGATTCTATATTTTCGAGACCATTTTACCCTAGTGTTCAAAAGTTGAAATAGCATAATCCTTTAATTTTATCACTTGGTTAGTTAAAAGAATATTCTACATAGAGATGTAATTAGGTAAAAAAAAATATATAAAAGTAAATTTGATATTAAGAAAAGTTTGGTAAATTTAAAAAGAGTTAATATGAATATATCCAAATTCTTCAAATTCTTCTCATAACAATATCTTTGGAAAGAAATAAAGGTAATGACTAACAATATAAAGAAGAAGCAAGAATTACAAAAATTGGTTAAAATGTTACATTAAATATCCCTCTTTAGGCTCTCTATGATGAAGTAAATTTTTATAAAATATTCATTTATAATCATTTCCTTTTATCACACATGATTTGTGACCCATAGTGAATTACCATTTTTGGGGTAAAAATTTTATGGAAAAACCCCATAATATTAATATATTAGCTAAGTATTATTATATATATAATAATATATATATATTAATATATAATATATATATATTATATATATATATATAATATATATATATTATATATATATATTATAGTATATATTATATATAATATATATTATATATATGTATATATATATATATATATAATATATATATATATATATATCAATATATATATACTGCTATGTATATATATATATAATAATATCAAATATATATATATTATTAAATATATATATATATATATATATATATAATAGATATATAATAATATATATATATATATAATTGAAGGCAAAGTACCCAATATATTTGATTTACTATCCTTATCCCACATGGAGGTTGTGAAAGTACATGTCTTTTATTTCCAAAATATTGTGTTGAAGTAGATTCATTAAAATGCCCCTTTGAAATGTCAAAGAGTCTGAAAACTTAATAGTATAGATAGATAGATAGATGCAAGAGAGAATAAGAAAAAATAATTTAAGATGGTAGCATTGTCTTTTAAAGTAAGCTAGGTTAATATAAAAAACTTGCATTTTTTTCCTTGATAAATTTTTCTGACCCAAAAAGATTCTTTCAAAACTTTATCGACAATTTCCCAAAACTCTATGGTTAAAATGTTGTATTTATTTCAGTATTTCAATTCGATGCATTGTTCAATCTTATATATAAATGTGTTATCGCTCAATCGTATAAATTGAATGGATCTGCTAGTTAAATATTTACTATTTTGAACAATGACAAGCATTCAATTTTTTGTTATCTTTGTTTTATCCATATATTAAAGAGGAAAAAAATTATAAAAAAATAGATAGAAGATATAAACCAAAATAAAACGTAAATAATAATATATAATAACTATTATATATATATATATATATAAATATATATCTATATAATAAGAGATATATATTGAGGAAATTTTTTTTCTATGTGTACATTTAAACGTATATTATATATATAGTATATATATATATATATATATATATATATATATATATATATATATATAATATCTATATATATATTATTATATTATGAGTGAAGAGAAGAGTATTATGAGTTTAGGGAATATAAAATAGAGTAATTCATTTTGATAGCAAAATAATATATATGTTGATTGCATTATTTGTCTCTACCGTTCTTCTACAGATAGACATGAGTCCGAATACATTGAGGAAATTTTTTTTGCTATGTGTACAGTTTCAAACGTATTTATATAGCCTTAGCAATTGGTTAATTTGGAGGTCGAAGAAATGGGCTATTAAAAGCAAGCTAAATTATTGAAGGGCAGAATAAGAGAATGTGACATAAAACATGTTATTAAAGTCTAAGTTAAGATGAATTTAAGGTGGGGTCTAGGTTCAGAACATAAGTTATGTATCTAAGAGTATAGAATAATCTTAGACCTCAATGCCAAAGTATGAGTTATCGCTATAAGTGAAAGAGTGAGATACATAGGATCAAAATCTTGTAGGTGTTCCTTGGCACATCTCCAAAGATTGCTCTTCAGAATTAACATAACCAACGAATAATAAAAAAAAAAGAAATTCTAAATTAATTTTCGCTATTATATTCAGTTGAAATAGTGAATTTTTGAAATGCTTAAAATGAGTCGCTCTGTGATATCGGAAGAAGAAAGAAATACTCATATATTGGCCCATTGGTCCGAAAAAAACTTCTTCGCGTAGGATTGAAAAAATTTACTGTCCAATTTTTCTCGTAAAAAATTTTTTTTAATCTTTTCTATACAGATATCTTTAAACCATAGTAAAGTTTATACAAAATATTGTGAAGTTTTTCTTCCCTTTTAAGGTCTTACTACCCCGCCTTGCACCACCCTACTACTCTATAGTGAGATGCAAGTAAAGCGGATGAAATTTTATGGCAGCTATAATTGGTTTTTTTTTTCATTGTTTTAACTTCATAAGCATGAAAAATTGTCATCGTTATAGATGAGCATGCCGCAGCCTCAACAGCTGTTTCTTCTTAGTCGCATCCACACAACAACCACTCTACCGTTTACAGTTCTCTTAGTCACACAGCTTCAACCTCAGCACATTAGATATGCTCTAAGACTTGTTTCCACCTATATAACATACTGCGGAGTTAAATATTCAAACCCTCATTAAAATATCAAACCCATTAAAATATAATAATAATAAAAAATATATAATAATAAAATAATAATAATAATAATAATATAAAATAATAATAATGATAATAATTAATAATAAATAAATATTAAGTATTATACATTTATTATATTATATTATGAATTATTTATTATTAATATTATTATTATTATTATTATATTATTATTATATTATTATTATCGAACCTGTCCAATCTAGGAAAACTGTCATTTTTTTTATTTTTTTCGTTGATATAGTTATTCCATAATTTCGTAACATAGTTAGTAGTAAATTACATTTACAAATACATTCCAATGATAACAGATGAACTTTAACCTAACAAGAAAAACTTAACCTATCTAACTAGCTCTACTGTTGTGAAATAATTTCCAAACGCTTTCTGCGGGCCTGCATTGATCAACGTTGCCTATTAACCAACCTGTATGGATTGATGGTTGCCCTAAACTTAGCCCCTAACCTGTCTGGATCGATTTTATAAGATTTTTTTTTCAGTTCGGTGTCAGTTCGTAATCGATAAATGTCAATCAGAATTGACTTTTTTTTTTTTTTTATTTATGTAAATTTTTTACCCGTTTTATCGATTTTTTTTTTTCGATAAATACTTATCAGATTTAAAAACGGTTATGACCATAATTGCGATCAGCGTGTAAAATAAATTATGATTTACTGTTTTATGGGATTTTTTTTTAAAAAAAATTTTACGATAACCATTGACATTAATAATATATAAGTATTTTAATATTTATAATTATTAAAACCAATCTTTTACCATTGGAATGTATAATAAATATACTTTCCTAACATAATAAAAAAATTAAAAATGAAGGATCCTAGATGGAAGTGACATAATGGTTATGTTATTATATTATTATTATTTTATTAATTATTATTATTATTATTATAATTATTATTATTATTATTATATTATATTATTTATAGTTTGATTATATTATTATATACGTATAATATATAATATATTAATATATATATATTATATATATATATATAAAATATATTATATATAATATTATTATATACCTATATATATATATAATACTATATAATATATAATATATATGTATGCAATTTTTGTTCACTTTCTATATTTGGAAATTGCATAAATTTTTCATGTATTTTGATCGCGCGAAATCTGATAATGAAATTTCAACTTACGCTTATAAATATATATTATGATATATAAATAGGTATATATATTATATATAATATTAATATTATATATATATAAATATTTATATATAATATATAAATATATATATATATATATTATATATATATTATATATTATATATATAATATATTATAGATATATAGATATATTGATATTTATTATTTGATTATTTAATTAACTTTGTGCTTTATTTTCCTCAAGTAACTTAAATGAAAAATTTTTTATTATTATATTCATAAAAGGATTTTCAGTGCCTTGTATTATAAAGATTGTTGCGGATAAAGCTCGCTCTAAACGATGTTTTGTAAATTCTTTTGACAAGATTAAAAATAATTTCAAACTCGGTTGATGATATACCCTTAATAGTGAAATTGAAAGGATTACTTTAGTAATAAATATAATCTCATCCATATATATATACTATTATATATTTATATATATAATATATTATATATCATATAATATATATATATTATTATTATATATAATATATATATTATCTATTATATATTATATATAAAAACTACTTTAACGCTGTTATCCCCTTTTCAGAGGTTAACACGGGGGGACTACAGGAAATCAAACTTTTAAGGCCGGCTATCCCAAACCCAGCGCCACCAACGTGATTCGCAGTCGAGTTTTTAATTTCTCGCCTCCAGGTAGATAAAAACTCCAACTGCTACTCGGAGGGATTTGAACCAGCGTAATCTCGTATGAGAGTGGGCGAGTCACCTCCTACGCACGAGGCGTTTATATATATATATATATTATAATATATATATATAAATACTATATATATCTATATAATATAATATAATATATATATAGATATATATTATATATATAATATATAATATATTATATATAATATTATATAATATATATATATATAATATATATATATATATATATATATATATATATATATATATATAAGCAGCTTTCCCAGGGTTTACAAATTTCAGTTTTTTTTGTTTGCATGCCAATATACATTTTTAATATGGTAATTAGGTGATGCTTTTCTGATCACAGAAATAGAGGGAAATTATGGAGTCTGTAACGCCTTCGCCCCTCGTGATGAGTATGAATGACGAAGAGTTGCCACATCTCGACTTCATCAATTAATTCTTTGGCGGACACAGCAGAGAGGACAAGAACCCGTCAAGAGTCTGAGGAGTCATTAAGGAAATTAATGATATAATGCAGGCTATGCTTTGATAAGGAGATGGTATTCCCGCTTTATAAAGGTTAATTAAGCCTTATATTGACCTGACCTCTTCGTATCTGATGGGCACCTGGAGAAATTTCCTTTATAATTACAAAGAGTTTTAAAACAAGAAGTTCGAATTTTCTATTCAATCTGTTGACAATGAGTCGAGATTTTCTGATTCAATTTTTGATAAATTGTTGTAATCAACATGTAATTAACATCGTCTTTTAATTTTCCTTATAGAGTTTTACTGTTTATGTGTATAGGCCTATATTTCTAAAGATAAAAAGAATATAGTAAAAAGATTCATATAGAAATTTAATCAATAACACAATTTATTTGTATGTTTTAAATTATAAATTTTTACTTTCCCATATTTATATATATATTTATATAATATATATATATATATATATATATATATATATATATATATATATATAATATATTAATATATATATATATAAGTATATAATAAATTATATATCAATATATTATATAATTAATAATATATAATATATGACATTGCACTTATACTTGCGGTAATTAAAATTGTGAATACATGATTCCCCAAAAGCCTTATAAACCTTAAATAAACCAATTTTTTTTTGATAAAAACTTGACATTGAATGCAAGATAAACAATTCGTAATAATGTTTTCATATAATAATTAATATGATAATTGGTTGTGTATCGTTAAAGTTTTAAGTAAATTCGTAGAGAGCTCGAAAGAGCATTCTCTGTTCATGCTTGCAATATATATGCTGAAATCATGATCTTTATATCAGAAGGTCCCCAAATTTTTTGTTTTCGTAGACCCACTTGCCATTTTTCCGGTTTTGGATTAGGGACCCCGCTGCTTTACCTGATAATGATTTTTTGCTAACTTATATATAATATATATATATATATATATATATATAAATATATTATAGTATATATATATATATAATATATTATATATATATATATATAGATAATATATAATATATATTTTTCCGTTATATATATATATATATATAATATAATATACTATTAATTATAATATATATATAGATATATAATATATATATTAATATATATATATAATATATATATATATAATTATTATATATATATAGCAAAGTTACAACATACTATATGCGAACAATATCCCTCTGGCCTCTTACTGCCTTCACGTTTCACGATGCCTAATTAATAAATAAAAACCTGCTATATGAGTAACATTAAAAAACTCAAGCCATCCCAACATAAAAAAAATCGAGTCATTATCAGCGTAATTTTTCTATCTAAGCTAACTAAGAGTGTAAACCACCATCTGTGGTAAATAATTACCTTACTTTCTGAAGCGATCCCAACATTTTGTCATTGATCCAATTAAAATCAGAATAAAATAACTTGTATAAGCCTAACTACCAGTTTATATTTTTGAAAAATTTCTTAACACTTTCCTATTCAAGATTTTTTTTTTTCCGCCCCAGCTAAAAAGAAATGAACGTATTTGTCTCTCCCATTCGTATTTATTGACTGCTAATGAACAAGTCGATGCAATACGAGTCTTACTGCGCTGTCTTCGCGAGCTCTGAGACCAAGAACAAAGAATTCTACTGCGTCGTATGCGTGTAACACATGATACTGTATACATTGATTGCGCTTTTATTAAAGAATTAATCTTGAATTCACTAATTATGATACTATATTTAATTAATTATATATAATGCTTAAATGAGATCCACTATCGTTAACCCTCCCATTTACATCTCATGAACCCTCAAAATTTTTTTTTAGCTTTCATGGACCATTTGCAGTTGTTGTAGACCCTGGCGATATAGACCACTATTGGGAATCACTGGCTTTTATATAGTTGATTGGTGAAGCTGTGTACCAATGTAAAATTATTAAGAAGAATAAATTTATAGAAGGGTTTTGTTATTTTTCTTTTTTTGACGTCATTTTGCTGTCAAACCTTAGAGGATTAACTTTATATATATTCTAAATATTCTTTCCTTGGATAAAATAGATAAAACTGAAAGGCAAATTGGAGTAGTGAAAAGGTGCTAAAAACTCGCAAAGATTGTAAGAATTACGAAGTGAATTTAATTTTAAAATACTTGTTACTGTTATAATAAACATTTAAATAATTTGTCCTACTTTTAAGAGGTAGAATTATTTTCATACTTTTAATATTATTTACTTGATATTGAGTTTCAAATTTACTATGGATTTATTACTTTAAAACAGATCTTCTTATTCTTGCGACACCCTGGCCACAACACGCAAAATCATATATAGAGTGATGAATGGAACTATATATACCCTTCTATGAGTGTATATTTTTTAAATTTTTTATTGTGCCTTAATTATTCTCAATAATATATATATATAGTATATAATATATAATATATATATATATTATATATATATATTATATATATATATTTAGATAATATAAATATAATATACTATATATATATATATATATAATATATATATAATATATATACCGATATATATACATATATAGTATATAGTATATATATATATATTATATATAATATATAGATATATAGCATTATATATTATATCATATATATATTATATAATATATTATAAACATATATATATATATAATATATATATATATATAATATATAATATATAGAATACTATATAGTATATATATACCGTATATCATATTTTTTTTTTTTTACGGTTATCACCACCGCTCACGGCAAAGCCCTATTCAAGAGGCTTGTTTAAAAACAACAAAACATTCAAACAACACCAAACTACGCAGATGAGCACGAACGCGGCTTTAAAGTGAGGAGATTTAAATTGAGTAGGAACACAGAAGATGGAAGAGAATTCCCAAACAGAGGTGGCAGGAAAGAAGGAGGCACCGCAGCGAAATCTAGTCTGGAGTTGCTGATATCAACACAAAACTCATGTGCCGAACACGCACCCCTTGTCTACGAGAGCGTCTTTAAAGTTGGCACGGCGCAGTGGAAAGTTCCCTCGCAGCACTTTGCCGCTCGGTACCTAATTAGAAAGAGATTAAAGCAGCTCAAACTTCATTAAACTCCCGACGACAGATAGTAGCAAGTTACAAGTGAACTAGAAAGAACAGGACAGTGTTGATAAGAATCTTTTTGCCTCTTGATCGTCGAAACCCCATCCTATAAGTCCGGGTGAAAACTGAGCAGTCCCCCAGATTATGGGGAGAGGCAGTACTTCACATACAAGGCGGATGAGGCCCTTGTATGAACTGGGGAAGCATTAAACTGTTTGAAGAGGAATAAAAACCGTTCTCGCAAATGTCTGAAACAGAACTCCCAGCTTGACCTATTGAGCGCCTAGTGCAACCGTTGTGATGGAGTTTTTTCAAACTTTTTCTTTGGTGTTAGTTAAGGCCAAGGTATGTCTTTGTATATGTCGACAGGAGAGACGAGAAATACCGTCGAAAGAGATAGGAAAGTTAGAAGGTGTCTTAGAGAAGGGAGATTTGTAGATGAAGAAATTGAGTTTTTAAGAGTTGAATTGTCACAAGGTCTAGCACGATGTCCCCACCGGAAAATATTTAGTCCAGTATCAACACGAGAATAGAAATAAGTGCAGTAAAAATTAGACGAGAGCGAATTCTAGAAGTAAAAGAAGGAGCAGAATTGCAATGAGAGTTGAAGAATGAAGGTCGAGTCATCGGCATACGAGTGAATAGAGTTAGAAGTGCAGGTGAGAAGATCAATTATGAAGTAAAAGGTAGGAATAAAGTAGGAGATAGACAGATAACCCTGAGGAACACCACTATTACAGAAAAGAATAATAAGTCGCCCCATCAACAACAGTGATATTGAGCGATTTGAAAGAAAGCCTAGACATAATGTAAGCAAAGAGAAAGGAGGAAACCCAAAAGGGGGCAGCTTGTGAGGGATGCAGTTGACGCGGCCATAACCCGGTCAAATGCTTTGGATATGTCAAGGCCACCACGCAAGTTTCCCTCTAGTTTCCTAAGTGGCGGAAACCTATAAATCGTAAGCATAGGAAAGTATATCCCAGTACGACTCGAGCGCCGAAACCTTTACTGAGCGATCGGTGAAAGAAAGTGAATGAATTCCAGATGATGATCTAAGAAAGCAGAGTTTGAGAAGAGTTTCAAGATCTTAATAGAATACAAGTAAGAGCTATAGGCGATAGTTAGAAGGATCGAGCGGCTTCCTTTTTTCGGAATAGGTTGGACATGGGAGTGCTTCCAACACTGAGGGAAAGTGCTAGTATTGGACATAGAGAAGATAGTTGAAACGAGGGCGGGGATAGCACGGAAACGCAGCCTACTCCCTCAAAACTCGGAGGAGGAGAGCGGTGAAAGGAACGGCGGCGCTGGTTGGGAGAGCGAGGGTAATGAGGATAGGAAGGAGAAGAATGAAGAGGAAAAGGTTGAGGAGAAGGTGAAGCATAGTGAGTAAGAAGGAGGAGGAGAATGCCAGAAGTTCGTCCAGGTTGAAGTTAGAGGAAAGAATAGAGGGCGAAGAGATTTGGCCTTTTCAGTTGGGAGAAGTTAGCTACAGATCCTCCAGAGCGAATAAGAGGAGGAAAGACAATTTACAGATAGTTGTTAGAGAGTGTTTTGGCAAAGGCCAGAAGATTTGTCACGTAGGAGAACCAAAGGAGGTTAGCGCAACTTTCTTTGCATGAAAAACTCCGCTGTGCTCGTCGGAAGAGTATCCTCTTGCCAACGATTTCTAGCCAGAATGAAAAATTAGCAAGAGTGATATAGATGAACGAGAATTTTTCCACATCCCGATACGCACTGTCTCTAGCTTGGATGGCAGGAGAACAAGCACGATCGAACCAGGGTATTATGAGGAGAGAAACGATTAGTGAGAAGGAATTATGAGAACCTACTCATCCCATCAACGATGTACAGCTTCCCACCTTATCCGGCAGAGAAGTTGAGAGCGTGCACCAGCAGACAAAAGACCAGTCACCCAATTATACGTTAGCGCTAGACAGCAACGCAAGGCCCCCCAAATCGGCCCGATCAAAGTGCCAGAAAAAAAACGCGTAGGGTGCAGCATGGAGCTGTTGGAGAGAAGATACTTAAAATTAAGAGATATAAGGTTTTGGTCAGATTTACCAATAGGAGCGAAGGTGGTTGTATTTATATAGAGAAGAGTAGTGGTGAAACATAGGTCAAGTGTGTTCAAGAATTGGTTGGCGACGATCCGAATGTGTGTGGGTTCTTTAATTAGTTGTCCAGATCGTTGAAGAATGCTAAATGATTCTGCCTCCTCCCCACCTAAATCAGTATGAGAGAACCCAAACCATTCAGTGTTTGTGTACATTGACAATCCCCTAAACTAGAGGACTCAGGATTTGGATGAGAAAGATGTAACAGTCTCGTGAGAAGTAGTAAGGTATTCAAAAAAGGCGTGAAAATCTGTTCTGTTAGTGAACAGTTGTATGAGAACAGTAGCAGAAGCACAAATTATTGTAGTAGAAGCGAAGAAAGATTTTAAGCCACAGAATATATATATAATATATATATTGATTATTATATATATATATAAATTATATATTATATATATATATAATATATATATATTATTATATATATTATATATAGTTATATATATAAATACCGTATATATATACCTATTATTATTAGATGTAGTAGTATTTTATATCTTAATAATATATCAATTATAAATAAATATTACAAAATTATAATAATGATAATATATATAAATATATAAAAACTATATATTTATTATAAAAAATAAAAATATTATATAGTATAGTATATAAAAAAAATATATATATATAATATTATAAAAAAATAATTAATAATGATATAAATAATTAATTAGAATTAATAATGATAATAAATAAATATATATATATATATATACCGTAATAAAGAAATATATAAGATTATAACTATAATAATAAATAATAAGATATATAATAAATATATATAATATATATAAGTAGAAGTATAGAATATAAACCTAATATACAATAAAGATATATTTATATAAATGAAAAATAACTAATAATATATAGTATATACCTGATATATAACTAACGATAGGTATTGAATACTAGAAATATAAAAATAATATGTATAATATAGAAATATATAGTATATGATATTATAATAATATATATTTATATATATATATATAAAATATTATAATATATATATAGATATATATATACGGATATAATACTATATATATAATATTAAATATATTTAAATTGAAGTAATAAATATAAAATATTAAATATATATATATTATTAAAAGAGCAAATATGATCAAAAGCTAAAAAATAAAAAAATATAAATATATAATAAAGTATAAGATAATAAAATTAATAAGTGATTAATTAAATATATAAAAAATATATACTAATTAATAATATATAGTATAATATATATATCCGAATTAATTAATATATGAAGCTAATATAGTATATAAGTAAACATAATATAGAGGTATTATTATAAAAAATCATAATTATATTTTTAAATAAACAGATAATATACGTTAAAGCCAGTAAGTCACAGATAATAGGTAATAAAGCTAAGTAAGTTATATAATATATATGTTAGAGAATATATTAAGAAATATATTAGAATTTTAATATTATATATTAAGCAATAATAGATAAAATATAAAATAGTAAGTACTCACTATAGTGAAAATACTATTAGTTAGTGATATGATTTATTATATAAAGCTATATAGTAAGTCAGTATATATAAATATATTTTAGATATAATCACATAGTAGAAAATGTCATACAATAAGTTTAATAATAAATACAAGGGGATACAAAAGGCAAGAAAACAATTTGATTTAGATTATACAAGTATAAATACCGTATTATTTAGTATAATATAAATACACGTAACTATTTAGATTATACAATTATATTGCCTATTTAAATAGGTAAATTAGTAAATAATATAATGTTATGATTTTTAAATTATATAAAATATTTATATTAACTATTTTAACATTTAAATTTATTATTATAAATTTATAATAATAAGTTATTTATAACAAAATTGTGCAAAAGACATATATATAAGAATAAAATATATATTATTTAGAGTATTAATTTCTATATATATTAATATCCCACAGAAATTTTAACAACAGGAAAATGGCTCAAAGTGAATTAAGAGAGTTTTTCTCTCATTTGAAGTTAATTAGTAGATTTACCCCCCTCACGGAGACAGATGGGTTCTTGAAATCACGGATCAATGGTCATACACTAGGTGAGAAACATAACAAAAATAAAATTAACCAACTGTATAAGTAGTAGAAATATTTCCATAGTAATATTTAAATATATAACAAGTTGTAATCAAAAACCGGACGAAAAGTGAATTACAGCTTAGAAATAAACAATTCTGCATTACCCACATTTGGATAGCCAGATAACAACAAGCACAGCTCAGAACAAACACAAACACTGGTTTACGCCAGAAGACGCATTAAACAAGTCATTATGACATCCAAACAAGCACTACAACCAAATAGCGCTATCGTGGATTAAGCTGCGTAATAACTTTTAGATCTGAATTCGAACCACCGCTCCATGAGTTAGGGTAGAAAATTTCGAGAAATCGGAGGTTTGAAGACCGGAAGCAGGCCCTGCGTGTTATAAAGTCTAAAATAAATCGTTCGATACTCTTTAATATATCAACACTTGGTTTAAAAAAATACATATAAATTCAATTTCCCATTGGACCATTAGAAATACTAATGGGCAGGAAATGAGACACCCGCCAAATATCATGAGATAATGAAGGAGTTTATTGTCAACGGCAGCCGGATAGGCAGCGACAAAATGTATATAATATGACAGAGTAAGTATAAAAATATTACTAATATGGGAAATGATCAATACTATATAGTATAGATGATTATAAATATAATAGTAACACTAATAAGTATTAAAAGCAGGAGATATATAGTTAATAAATAAGTACTATATATTACTACTATATAATAGTATATATAAATAAATCAAATTTAGTAATATAGTGAGTTAAATAAAAGCGTTTAAAATACATAGAAAGTTATAGTAACAGCATAGGTATAATAGCTCATATAATGAGGTGAGTTATAAATAAACCCAATATAGTGAGTTAATATACTAACTTCTAGGAATGAGTCCTCAGAAGAATGAAGGAAATAACAGATGCAGACTCCCCTCCCTCGGATAATCGTGATAGGTACAGCAAGTAATCTGATTTTCATCGGCTGTATACCGCCTCCACTTTATACCAGATTAGAATACTCCTATGTATTTACTGCCTTATCTGTGAAACGAATGTGAGGTTTAATTATTCTATTTAATTATTTTAATTATATGTTTTTTTAATTATTAACAAATTATTTATTCTGAGTTTTATTTATTAATTAATTATTGCTATTGATTATTATTATTTGATATTGATTATTTAAAAATAAGTTAATATATTAATTATTTGATTTATTATTATAGTTTCAATGACCTCAGTGCATGAAGTATATGTTAGTAGTAGTTCATGTACCCCCGATATAAACTAAGGTTCTGACTCTTATATTTTAAAAACTGATCATAATTTATTCTTCATATGAAAAGGCGCTCGAAAGTCAATGAATGTATGAGTACATTGTTATTTTTTGCGTGATATTGAAGTATTATGATTTACCGAAAAAATTGTAAATTTCGAACTAATATTGTAAGGAATACATTATAATGTTTAATATAATATGTTCCTATATGTATTTTTTAAATATTATATATGAAAATCGAAGGAATTTTAAAGAATACAATAATGTTAGTTCACTAACGATCAATTATATTTTTGTGTTATAATGAAGTAATGCCAGGATTGAAGATTAAAGTTCAATTCTTTAGGATATGTTACACACCTGCATCTTTTCTTGAGCGAAATCAATACTAGACAAATGATTTCTGAGATATAAATGGCTAGAAAACGAAATTAAAAATGTCTAAAAATCTTTAAGAATATATTTAAAAGTGAATTTTTTAAAGTTATAAATAAAATGTGAAGAGTGTGTAAAGTGGATGAACTGAACTGCTTGAGAAACATTGTATTTTTTTATTTTCACAAGTTGACTTGATGCGAGTTCATTACTAATTCAGAGAAGAAAAAAGTACGAGATATTGTGACTTGGGCTAACTCCTAAAGATCTATTTCCAAGAATTGTTATGCCAAATAATAAAATAAAGAAATTAATCAAACACAAGTTTGAGAACCTATTGGAGATTGATAACGTTATTGGAGCACCCAACACTTTTTCTCATATAAGTGATTAAGCTCTCGAAATATAATAAATTTCTTTTAGTTTTAACTATAATCTATAGTAATCAGCCTTTATATGCAACGTGATCAATTCGTACGTTTGCGGCACGATTAAAAATTTTATTATATCACCCTCGTCCTAAAGATCTAATGACTTCGGCACCCTTGCAAACTTTAAGTATTGACTTTAACGCGATTAAGTCTCAAGGACTATCTATTTTGATTTAGGAAGTTATATTAGAATATGTACTGACTAGACCATAGCTATATATGTTTGGTTATGGTATAGCGCAACGCCTATAGATAGTATAGCTATATAAGGATATAGGTATAGCACGGTATAATATATATATATATAGTATATTATTTAATCATAATACCTATAATAAAGTAATAGAATAATAAAAAAATTTTACTACTAACTCATATATAGTATATATATATTATATAGTATATATATATAGTATATATATATATAGGCGACATCAGCGTATTGGTAATCCATGTATATAAATTTTTGTGATAGGATGCTTAAAGACAAATAAAGTCTGACATATTGTAACAATTATATTTGTTTAGAAGTTATACGTCAAACTATACTGTATACTTGCAGGTATATATAACAGAGCGTGTTTGATATGACTAAGCTCAACCCTACACTGACGAGACGAAACTTAAGTGAGAACGTCGAGTCGACAACATGTATCGAATTCGGTTGATCGCTCCGTTAGCTCCTGAGAACTTTGGCAGCTTTATGCGCAAACTTTCGCGCCGCACAGAAGACGAACAAATTGCAGTGATATATGGAAAAGTGAAGCGTTGAAAAGAAAACAAACAACTTTTAATTTCATGTTTCTCCTCCAGGTTAGTTCTTACTTATTTTACCGTAAATTCTAGCTTGTATGTATTTCTAAATTGTGTAAGCGTAAAAATTCGATGATCTATTTTTTTTATTCAGTTTACAGATAACACAGGAAATTTATTTAAAAAACGGTTTATTATGGAATTCGATCGGAAAATAGAAATTACCCAAATAAAGAAGTATTTAAAACTTTTATGATATTCATGCCTGATTTTAACAGACTCTTAA
Organism: Trachelipus rathkii; assembly: GCA_015478945.1. Taxonomy (NCBI): domain Eukaryota; kingdom Metazoa; phylum Arthropoda; class Malacostraca; order Isopoda; family Trachelipodidae; genus Trachelipus; species Trachelipus rathkii. The sequence goes on from JABUQX010130063.1 coordinate 17,475, forward strand.
TTCAATTACAGTTTCATTTTACTGTAAATACCTTACCACTCGATGTTAAAATCTGGAATTTGGTTAATTTAATAAAATTGTGTAACTCTTCATTTTACTGGCATAAAAATACCATTATTCTTCCAAAAATTACCCACTATGACATGGCGCCCCTTCAATCAGGGTAGTTGAAGAACATAATCGCAAGCGAAGGCTAGGGTGCATTCACCAATATGTGTCTATCCGGATCCTAGGTGAGTACCCCTAGAGTATAATTATTTCCCTATGACCTTCAGAAGAGGGCACCAGATAATACCGTTGACTGAAGCACTTATGCCTGAGGGCTAATTAAAATACCCATGAGCTTTAGGAAAAAAAATTAAGAGTACTAATACCTAGTAAAGATCATCCCGAGAAAGTGATTATATAGTTTGTTGTGAGATGGATAGTAGTATGTACTGGTAGAATAAGGCCTCAGTGTTGTATCATGTGCGTGTGTAGTGTTACTTGCGAATGTTGTTGTTACACATTGATAGTACCTAAATAAATATGTGCTATTATAAAAATAGATATTAATATAGTTTAATGGTTTGAGAGTGTAAAAAAGAATGTTATTAAATCTGGCTTAATAAAGATCTAAAAAAAGATTGCCATAGCGGAGGACAGGTGTTTATTGCGAGCTGAACACCAGATCGTGCTTAGCCGTTGACTTGGGTATAAGTATTTTTTCCCACCCAGCCTCTCGGCGTTGTCCTTTCCTACCGTCTCTCCAGAACTCTCCTTGCACGCTCCCCCTCCCCCGACGTCGACTCTTTACGCACTATCACTATCATGCATTTAATGAGTGATTAAGAGAGAACAAGAGAGTCGCTCCGAGAGAGCCATCAAAAGGGGGTGCGCCGCCAAAAACCTCAAGTATACAAATGATGCCCTAGATTCGACATAATATAAATCCTAAAGAGGTTTAAGGCCAATACTCAGTTGGACCGATGATATAAATGCTAATAACTAATTCTGACGATCTAACATCTTTTGAATGCATTTCAAGTACTTAAATCTATCCTTTCGTCACTAACAAAGCTTGTACTAACCTAACCATTTATCGGCAACCAAGACTCCCAGAGTCTACGTCTCTGGCATTCATCATGCTCCATTTTATCATTAAATTTCTACCCGCTCTCTCTCAACTTCCCATTTATGGCGTTCTTATCGACTTTTTATCTCCCCATCCATGCCTCTCTCAATATGTTCATGACTTTCCCCTTCTTGTCCGTGTCCTCAACCTCTGATTATGACTTTTACCCCTCCTCCTACTCACAAACATGTTCAACTCAACTATTTTTAAATACCCTGTCATGCTGTCACATTCGCAGGCATCATTGATATAGGAGTCGTGTAAGAGATGTAAAAAAAATATTGTAAAATCGTACAAAGAAATTGAAGTCCTAAATAAATGCAATATATAACATTTCGCATTCCCATGTAATTATGCCAGTATAATATATATATAATATATAATGAAAACATTCCCGATATATTTTATATTATATATACTGTTTGCCACAGGAGGTTGTTAATCGTGACTCACCTGCACCATTTATTTTATTATGAGGGGATTGGATAGGCATATAGAGCATATGGGTATTATATAATGTATTATGGCTAAGACAAATTGATGGGTTTTAAGCTAGTTATTAAACTACATGCTAGAATAACAATATTCTTATTAAATACCTACAGTGTGGCTAGCATGTACCTTAGCTATAGTTTTTTGTTTTGGTAGTAATTGACATATGGTATATATTATATTAGCCTTTACTTTGTGTAAGATATTGACAAGCCTTAGGGTGGTGTAGTGTGGGTTTTGCATATTGCATGAGTCTATACCGTATGTGTTTGATGAATATTTACCTTAGATTGAATTGGACATTCTTGATAAACCCATGTGGCTTCTTATTGTCTCTGTATTTCAAATGTTCCTATGTTCCTAAATACCAAAATTAGAGTTTGGCAGGAGCCTAATAAATTACCCAGGATTATTATACAATAAGAATTTATATAAATATGTACGTGTTTTAAATATAAGTATAAGAAGAACAGAGAAACGAGACATCATAAGCTTATTACTGATGAAAGATATTTGCTGTGTTTATAAAAAAGACTAACGAGAGAGGTAGATGGAGTAATTTAAGAGAGATGGAGGGAGGAGGGAAACGCGGACAGTAAACCAATCTGTGAAAGTTTCGGCTATAGCCTCATTCAACCGAAGGCTATTATTATGCACAATGCAAACAATCCCTTTACTCAAAGAGTTATAATTTTAAATGCCCTGGTAAACATGAAGAGCTTTTATGTCATATAGTCCTTCGTGAAATTCGTGCTAGTGTTGAGGTGTTGTAGTCCTTTTAAAACTTTTTCTTGGTAACAACATCATTGCCACGATGTGGTACTGTGCACCCTCCATTCTTACACAATAGATTTTAAACGCTAGGCACATTTTTTGTCATCACTTCGATTAAAGCAGAGTATCTATCGGGTTACCCTCCTTCATCACTCACACATCCATTTTATATAACAAATAGTTTTTAATATCAAACAAGGAGGACAAGTTTTCCCCCGCGCAACCTGTAGGACACATGTTATATACACTTATTAGACGAGAAGAGATAGAAACTGGATGTACACCAAGGGTAGAATCTAAGTAAAAACGACCTGTCTTAGAAACTTGTTCAAATTTAAACTCTACACCGTCACCCTATTTCAGCAGATTGCCCAACTACCCATCACCATTTGATGAATGCAAGTTTAATGATGAATACACCATGAATTCGGTATGGTTGTTGCGCGGTTTTATGTCAGAGTTGACGCGTTCTTAACCGTTAACTCCGTTAGAATAAATAGATTCATAGATACAAGATGAAATTCCTGTCTGTTCTGATGCAACAGTCTATTTTCATCTTTTCATTAATTTCTTGCAACTTTCGCTGCCATTAAATTTACTTCCACTTGTGTTGAACATCACCTCTCCTCATTTAGATCATCTTACGCCAAGCTCAATTGCGGTAGGTGATTGAAAAAAAAAATCTAAACTGATACTTTAGACAATCATGCAAAACTATTTGAAGAGACAAATCTTCAGCTTCGTTATATTTTAATGTATCACCATAATTAATGAATTTTAAAATTATTAAATTAATAAATTTTGGGTTTTAGAATCTAAGAGGGCGAAAAAATTTATTTGTAGTTTATTTACTACCACCATGGGCTCGATTTAAGCTAGTAGTAAGAAGTTTTCGTACATACCGCTCTTACATCTCTAAAGGAGGAGCCGCTTCTCAGATGTTTGGAGATATGTTTCTCAATTTTTTTCCGATCACCGTATGTTGATGAGGGTGTAAGATAGCTAATCGGTAGAGATTTTGAGATAGATGAGAAGAGCCGAGAACGAGAGTAGATGAGAGAGAGATTGCTTATGTACGAGAGTAATGGAGAGTATTATGAGTATTGAAGGGAGGTATAATGAGAGGAGATTAGTGAGATTGGTAGTAGAGAGATGAGATGGAGTTGATGAGATGTTTTGTTATGAGAATTGTATTAAGATGTCGTTATTGGTTGCGAGTTAAGAGAGATGATTAGGCACGCGGAAAAAGAAATTGAGAGGAGTAAAGAACCCGCAAACGACATTTTGAAAAATGACAAGGTTCTGCCTTTCATTACAATTCTAAAGAGGTGTCGGTAAATAATTTACGTATTGCAGAAGTGTTTTTGTATTATTCTTGTTTCCTTTGTAGTGTCGCGTTTTTTGAAAAGAAAGGAATAAGTGAAATAATCGATGTAAGCTTGGTGCCGTATTCAAAAGGAGAAGTCTGAGTTACTAATATGGCAATACGAATTTTCTCAGTAAGACATTTTTCGCTGTAATGATACGATGGCCTCTCGTTCTGCTTCTACAGACGTCCTCTTAATGTCTCTATAGTAACGAAAGAGAATCCTTTTGATAATAACAAAAAAATTTTTTTTTGGCAAAATCTCGGAAGGCACAGAAAGAAAAGAACCCAGAAAGATTATAGCTTAAGCTACGGGTAAAAGGTTGTTAGTATCACGTAAAACAAAAAACAGGTAATGTATAGTGATGCAGAACATGATATTACCTGTATTCCAATTGGGGGTGCAAGTAAAGTTAATCTGATCAGTTTGAAGAATTCCTCAAGATATATATAGATCAAGACTGAAGTTGTGTCTGACAAAAGCTTGAAGTTACTTAGGATGGTACTACCATATTAAATTGATGTGAGTTTCTGGAACAGACTCATGACAGTATCTTTGGTAAGGTAACCTCATTGCAGATGAGGTATATGACCCAGCTTGCGTGGTTATAGAGGAGTCGAATTACTGGTGAGCTGGTGGAACTTTTATCGACTGCATAGTGGCAAGTAGAAATACGTATATTAGCAAAAGGTAGTTAAGAATTTCAGAATGATATTGTTAGCGGCTTATGCCTATTGGATTCGAATGCCCGAAATTATAGCTAGACAATAACCAGATTAACAATGACTATGTATGAGCGTGTTAGGTTTTCAAAATGTTCAGCCATCAGGAAAATCTATACATCCTGTCAAATATTCACTCGGCTTTGTTTTGTCTTCTGAAAGAGAGCGAGGTCTGTAAATAGTAGCGCTACTTATTTCAAGAGAGCTTAGTAGCAGCTGTACCTCTCAGGAAGGGGGAACACTTTAAATTCAATATAGCTCATGGTGTATCTACGATATTTCAAACACCGAAAAACATTGCCGATTCTCAGTCACTACAATGCAGTATACAGAAATGCCTTAATAAACTACCAACCGGATACGTTTACTTCTCCTCTGGTGGGTGCGAGTTGAGTGCTTATTGAACCGAAATATGCCAGAAAAATGGTTTATGTGCAGGCAAGTTTGTATTATATGCTTGACAACTCCTTTCGCATGGTGTTAATTCTTCTCTGGAGAACATATAGACACTTGGACATACGCAACTTTGTATGACCATTCATCCCTGAGAGTAAACCTATCATGATTAAGTTCTAACGATTAGATGGATTAATATTTTAAAATAAAAAAACATATTATGAAATGTATTTATTGTATTTTAATGTTCTATTTCCTATTACGAGGAGAGTTTCAGAACCAGTTTATATAATGCACCGAAGTTTTCCAGAGAACGGTTTCCCTCGCGTCCCTTCCAGCCGTTAACATCAGACTGTGGTCTTTTTTTTTTTGAGCGATGTGCAACCAGACTCGACGAACTAGAAATGATAGGGATACAGGTGATTGATATGAATGCGGGGGAAGCCCTTTGGCTAGAGGATGAAATATGTAATTTTAAACTAAACGAGATGTGAGGAGAAAGGAGTTTCATGAATTAGTTTTAATATAAGATTTAGAGGAAAGGATAGTTGCATGGGTAATATTTTACGCAATCTAATGGTACAACATGAAATACGATATACATTTATTTAGGAGTCACAGTTCGGTAACGATTAAGTGTATGCTCACTATAATATTTTATTTCTATAAATGCACTATTTATAATATAATTATATTAATATATCTATATATATTAATATAAAATTTAAGTTAATAGCCCTATTATACCCTTACCGTACCGGGTACCGTACCGCCGTATATAAGTAGTAGATAGATCCAGCCCGTAACCTCATTACTAGCGGGCTAGTAGCGTCAACCGTCGTGATAATCGAGCGAGAATTATATATAATACCGAGATGGCGGTGTGTTAAAGTCGCGTTTGTTCGAGGGGTCCACGTGTGTAGGGTATGGTGTGTGTGTGTGTGGTGTGTGGAGAGAGAGAGAGAGAGAGAGAGAGAGGAGAGAGAGAGAGAGAGAGAGGAGAGAGAGAGAGAGAGAGAGTAGGAGAGAGAGAGAGCGAAAGATATCATTAGTATTGTTATTTTTTCATTACTTTTATATGTTTGCTTAACATAGAGAAAAATAAATAAGAATTATTTAATAACTTTACTTCAACTTTAGGTGAAATAAGATGATAAAGTAATAAAATATAAAAATTAAATTAAATAAATAAATATCGAGCCCAAGTTTATCCTCTCCCCGTTTTCAGGGTCCCGGTTGCGGAACATTGCACAGCCTGCGCTGGCGCGCCCTGCCGGGGCGCCGCTTAGTTTAAAAAGTTACCCCCGAAGCGTGAGTAGGTAGTTAACCCCATCGAGTCTGTGATGGAATAATCTTCTTGGCTTTGAAGGGCGTCTCAAAAACACCCCTTTCATAGTGAATTCCTTCCTCAGCACTCGCATTATTCGTTCTTCACATAGAAATTGTGCTTTTTTTTTGGGGGTGGCCTGAGGACACACATTTCTTTTCATTCTATATTCCAACCACTTTCTCCCCTCTAAAAGTACAATAATTTTCATAGCCTTATCCACGTGTCCTTTATTAACCCTTTCCTCCTCCTTCTTGCCTTTTCTTCTTCCTCTCTGTTTTAAATTCCATGCATTTCTTCTTCTTTGTTTTTTTTTTAAAAGGGGAACCCTCCTCCCGCCAGGGTCCCATTCTGAGGGCTCGAAAATCCGAATCCAAATCGTCCGGGTTACTATCGCGCCTGAGGTCAGGTGTGTTATTTTATAACCAGTTTACTATTAAAAATTACTATTACTATTACTATTTTATTATCCATGGTCTTCTACGAACATTTTACTTTAATTTTTTGTGGGTAAGAGTTCCCCTTACCTTATTTTACCAAAAGGGAGGAAATAGCAATTGAGAGCATACGAAAAATAAATAACTAAATTTAAAGGTCATCCGACGAAAGTGATTAAACGATATCATTCATATAAAAGATTTAGATGCACATTCGTACTCTAATGATAAAAAAATATGTTCAAAAACTCGAAAATATATAATATCGTTATATATATGTTATCCTCTCTTCGAGAGCAGGAGCTTTAAAGTTCAATGTGGTAGATTGAAATACTGTTAAATTTAGAATTTACTTGTAGCTGCTTTGAAGAGTCTTTCTAAAGATGTAAGGGGGCAAAACATCTCTATTCAAATCCCGTTATGGTGTGTAACCTAAGAGGTCTCAAAACTATCACATATGAAAAACGCTTAGTTACGGTGAGATCATATTGTGGTAAATTTTACACCATATGTTCGAAAATTGATGAGGGATATAGTAGCCTAGATTAAATGAAATAAATACGAAAAATTTTAAAATGAAAACACACTAAGATAAATCAAACAATCTAATTATATGTTAAATTATTACTATGCCTCACTCAGTCAAAATACGAATAACATGGGAATTTCGCGAGTAATAGTAAATTCGAGGGCCTAATTTACATAGTTCCAGCGTGGAAAATCACCCAAAAGTCAGAGGTGCGTAAAAAAAAAAATAAAACGACTACTTACAGGGTCGGTTTTTTCGACTCAAATTCGATTTCCTTCGGAAATCGAATCTTCTGACGTATATCTAATAATGTGTAATGTGTTCGCACGCGCTGCTCTGCTGTCGTTCTGTCGGACCAAACAGGCCTCCGCCGATTCTGCATCTCAGTTACTCGGTCGTCAAATCAACAATACAACCAAAAGACATCGTTAGGCCATCCAAAACAACACACACTCACCATACGCAAGATACATACACACAGCAAAACGAGCACCACAACATACACAAAGACGTACAAGCGCATCTCGGCGCCCACCTACCTCGGGGGTGACCCCTATCTATAATACATCCTAAGACTTGAAAATTTACACGGATTCGTCCTTATTAAACCCACACACAAATTAATATTAAGTAATATTATTAATAATATTTAGTACCATAAGGTTTTCAGACCTATAACTCTAATCCTTCATATCGAAAAGGCTGGTAGAAGTCAAACCGGGCCGATATAACTACTTATAAATATAAATATATATTAATATAATGTTACTTTATTAAATATATATATACATATATATATATATTATATATTAATATATAATATAATTATAATAATATTAATATATATATTTATATTATATAATATTTATTATATTATATTAATATTAATATTATATATTAATTAATATAATATTATAATATATATATTATAACATAATTAATATATATATATATATTAATTATTATTTGATATATAATATATATATATATATATATCTTCTTCATTATAATATAAATATAATTAAATACCATAAAATTATACTGAGGTTACCTCAACTAATTTTAGAGGGGATTTTCAAAATGTTAACTATATATAACATAATATATATATAATAATAACTAACTAGTATGAATTGAGTATTGGGTGATATTCATACTTATCTTACAATTAAACAAACGATTCAAAATTGGATTAATATCGGTTCTATGACAAGCATAAAAAATCAATCTCAACAATTGCATTCTAAAGCCAGGTCACAATCCAATGAGATTGGAGCTTCCATGTGAACATTAAACGAATAGATGAAGCTGGAGCAACTATCAAACGAAGATCCAAACACATAACAGACGATATTCCGCGCACATGTAAACTTTAATCCATTATACCCCAAAACCTAATCTGAAAATATAGACTATAGAATAACATAAAGTTAAACATCGTTGGCATCCGCCTAATGAAGATGTTTCCTCTTATGTTTTCATCAATAATATACTTTTAGAAAATTATTTACTTTCTTGCTCCGGAAGGTTCATACTATCACATAAACACTAAGCCCACTTTTATTATTTGAGACAGTCAAATCTCGGGTGCGTATATCCAGTAAGATCGGGTTTCAAAGGAAGAATAAATATTAATTATCTATTTTATCTATTATTATTAATATTATTATTATTATTACATTCCTTACAATAATTTATTATATTATTTATCTTTAAAATATTAATCTATTATTTATACTCTCTCCAATACAGATCTTCATTTCATTTGGGTCAAGTTTGCTTAGTGCGTTTTTTTTTCTGGCATGCTTGTTATATTGATGGGTCTGATTTTTGGGGGGGACCTTGCGTTGCCTTCTCTAATCGCTAAACTCTTACTTGGAATGAACTGCTTTGGCTCTGGTGGACGGCTTCGGCTTCTGACCACTAGGTGGGAGCTTGTAATATCGTTGACGGAATGAGCAGGGTTCAATTCCTCTTCCGGATCCTAGGTCTAAATCTTTCTCCCTCATAATCCATGGTTCGAAACGAATCGTGCCTTGTTTTCACCGATGGCCATTCAGGCTCAGAAGACCATTAAAACGCGCGTATCGGGCGTGGAAAAATTCTCGTTCTCATTTCAATCCCTCTCGCTAATTTTCATTAGCTAGAAATCGTTGCAAGGGATACTCCTTACGACGACAGAGACAAAAGCCGGGCTTTCAAATCAAACGAAGTGGCGCTAACTCCTTGGTTCCTACTGATAAATCTTTCTGGCCTCTGCCAAAAACATCTCTAAACTTCTGATTAATCTGCCTTTCTCCTCTTATTCGATCTGATGGTAATGTTGCGCTAACTCTCAAACTGAAAAAGCCAATCTCTTCGGCTCCTATTTTCCTCTAACAACCGCTGGACCAGCTTTTGGCATTATTCTCTCACTCTTCCTTCTCCTTCAGGTGTTCCTATGTCTATTGCCATGTGATACATTTGAGAGATCGGCGTTGCCATGGGCTCCCTGGAATTCTATGAGCACCGACAGTTAGGAAGGGGGTGGCCCGGATGGATAATTCCTATCCGAAGTTTTGAGGAGAATGTGCTTACCGTGCTGACAACTCCAGCCCACCCTCGTTTCAAAACTATACTTCTCTACACCTCTATCTAACCTTCTCAATAATAAGCCCACTACAAAAAATAGAAATACTCAGATTGACGGGAAAGCACGACGCCAATCGTCCAACTTAACAACTATATTGTTAACCGAAAAAACAGGAAAGTTGAACCGCTCTGATCAACTCTTCTACTTATCGGTAGGGCGACACTATTTACTTCCATTACTTATAGGTCTATGAAGTTAATTTCATTTAAGGTACATTGATTGTTTAACTTAATATATTCTATCTAATTATTGTTGATATCTTTTCTCTTTGGAAAAAAAGTAATGCCCATGTCTCCAATTCACCCTGAGAATTATTTCTTATGTTTCACAAAATTACTATCTACTATAATAAACATAATAAGAACGTACATATTATATATATCTTAGATATATAACCATTTTATAGCTGTTATTTTGATACTTAGGATATATCCTATATTCTAATTATTTAACTCCTTTCTACCTTTTATCTTCACGAATCCTGCGTACAGTTATAATGAGCTTTACTCGGGCGTTAAATATATAGTATGGTACTGTTATAATGAGATACACGTAACTGAGGGAGTAGAGCATTATATTTATAAATAATCATATAATATAATTATCATAACTTACGGTCTATTTGTAAATATATACGCTCACTAATTGAATATATTTTTATATTGTGTATTTCGCATCTTACAGTCTATCTTACCTATTATACCCGCCTAATATAGCTATATTCCACTTATTACCAGTAATACTAGTATATACTGTCGTAGGTGATAATATAGGTTATAATAATATAACGATATATACATAGTTATAATATAGTATAGAACATAGTATATAGGGGGGTATAGATATTAGACATCATATGCGTGGTGGATCGTAGCCCTTATAGTATAATAATATCTGCAATATAACATTAAGCATTGCACGGGTTTGGTGACAATACCTAAATATATTATATGCGATGTCATACTCCAAATATCATACGAACTTAATTAATGCTTTCTCTCTGTTCTCTTAAATTAATTCAAAGTTACAGTTGTCTACCCACCCACGCACTCGTCCTTTGTCGCACGGGGCGTAGAGGAAGCCCTATTTCAGGGGAGGGGTGTTACATGTTCACTACGCCCCTCAAACACTTCTGCACATCTCGCCTCTTTGGCTTACCTTAGCAAATTATCGTGTCAAGTGTATTAGAGAGCTTTCCTTTCGCCTTTCAGCACTCCGCTGTCAAAATTCGAGCTAGTGGTTTGAATGGGAGCCGAGACTTCTTTTCTTTATTTCCATGTCAAGTTGCGAGTCGGTGTTCCCTAGTGACGTCGAGGCTTTAAAACAGGTGATGGGAGCATTAAAAATTTCAAGCAGAACAAGAAAAGTTGCTAGTTCGTGAAGCATCGTATAGATTTTGGAAGAAAGTCAGTATCCAAATTTCCTACTATTACTTACCCTACTATTTCATATAATAGACAGTAGGTGGCCATGGGTAGGAAAGAAGGACAGTCCACTACTACTCACCTCGCAGCGATAGCTAACCTGCAATCCATGAAAGTTCATACCTCAACATCTCTTAAAACTATTCCTATTGTCCATCCCCCCTACATTACATTCAACATACAAAAACGTCCGGCCGTCCATAATGCCGATGACGATCGAACGCTCTCTCATTCTTCAACTCATTTCAATTCTGCCTCCTCACCCTCTTTACTTCTAGAATTGCCTCTCGTGTCTCAATTTTTTCCGATTCATTTCGCTGATAAAATCTGGAATAAAATTTTCGATTGGGGTCCCGTTCTCAACCTTGTGAAATTTTTAATTCTTGTCTTCCGTTAAAAAAAAAAAAAACTGTAATCTATTCTAAACAAATCTCCGCATGCCTCTTATAAAAACACCCTTACGTAACTATTTCGCCTGCTATCCCTTTCGGGAAGAAGACGAGTTCTCGCTTGTCATCAAGTCTCTCCTATATGGACAGAATGATAGAACATTCCTTGGCTCAAAACTAACAAAAACTATCGTCTTTGGAAACTCGTCAATCACACACGGTTTGCTAGGGTGTGGCATTTCAAAGAACTGGGAAGTTCTTGGGGGTCTGGGCTTTTGTTTCTGTGTTAGACTGCGAGCTACATTTTTTTCCTCGTTCTCAGTTCCTCCAGCTGAGTATCATAGGGTCTCATCCGGCACTTGTATGGAGTACTGTTCTCATAATCTGGGGTATTCCAGTCCCACCCTTCTTTTGGATAGACAATCAAGGGGCGCGGCTTTTGGAACAGGGATCGAGTCAAAGCCAAAAAGGCTTATAAAAACTGTTACTGGTGGGACGTGTCTGTCTTACTTTTCCTCCAACCAGCTTCTACTTGACCCTCCCTACTCTTGCGGCGATGGGCGATGTTGGTGCGCTGCTGATTAATCACTCTTTTTATAAGTATTCCTGTAGCGCGCAAGGTTGTTCGATAGGAGCATTAACACCACTCTCTGGTACCAACCATCCTACCGGCCTTTCTAAAACGGACCGGCGTCGTGTAGACAGGCGGGTAGCTGAGTGTCTGCTCGCAACCGAGTTTTGTGTAAGATTATTCGCTTTGAACTAACCACTTCGGCTCTGACAGTTCGCCGAGGTGGGCGGTGGGGGCTGAATCTTCTCATTGTCACTTCTTTCCACTGCCACAATAAGACTGTGCCATCCTATACAGGTATCTCTCTGTTTCTGTGGAGACTCGTCTGTGCCCGCGTAATAGACCTAGTCTTCTGGTGTGGTTATCACCCTGCGAATTTACAAATCATCATCCACATCTCCGTCACTTTAGAAAGCCATGCGGTAGCGCGGAGTACTTGGTTGTCTTTCCCATCGCGTGCGTAATTTGCGTAGCGGAATGCAATTTTTTGGCGGTGGTAACCCATTCCCTCCTGCTCCTGAATACGAGGGGTTGTCTGGCTCCGTGAGTGGTTGTGTGACAGACGTGGTAAATATTAAAAACAAACAGTATAGGTATAGTATAAATATAATAATATATATATATATATATGATTAATATATCATATTAATATATGGTATAATATATATAGTATATAATATTTATATATTATATATATTACAATATATTTATTATATATATAGTATATTATATATATTATATTATATATTATATATATATTATATAACATTATATATACTTATATATAGTAATTAATATATATATATATATATATATATATACTAAATTATATCTATATATATATATATATATATATATATATATTGCATAAAAACATAACTCAGTTGCATAATTAACAAAATGTTAACAATCAATGTCTTAAATGAATTACTTCATGTTAATGATTCCCTACAGTTTCAATTTCAATTTTTACAGGTATAACAACACTAGCAACACCAATAATAATAATATAATAATAATAATAATTAATTAATAGATAATAATAATATAATTAATATAATAATAATAAATAATAATAAATTAATAATCATAATAATATTTATTCTTCCTTTGAAACCTCTGTCACATTGACTTTAATTAAAATGCTTTTAGTTGACCTTCCAGGAATAATAATTTTTAAAAAAGAACATCTTGTTGCCATGCCAACGATGTTTAACTTTTATTTTCTTTATTCAATTAGTATAATATTAAAGTTTATGGCCTGTTTTTTGGTCTTCTTCTATTCTTTAATGTCACATGGAAGCTCAATCATAGTGTCCTGGCTTTAAAATGCAAATGTTATTTTTATGCACTATATATATATATATAATATATATATATATATATATAATAATATATGTGTATATATATATATATACTATATATATATATATAATAGTATTATATAATAATATATAATATAGTATATATATAATATATATATATATGTGAATTATATATATATATATAATATATATATATATATATATATATATATATATTATATATAATATATATTATATTTATATATCAAATATATATATATATATATATAATATATATATTATATGTGTGTGTGTGTGTGTGTGTATGTGTGTGTTTGTGTGTGTTTGTGTGTGTTTGTGTATTGGTTTGAATATGTGAATATGTAAAATTGAGCAAAAACAACATTATTCTATGAAGCATGAATAAATAGATTTTTATTTACAATGTTAATTTTTATTTATTTAATCCTTTTTTACTACTGTCAGACAATTATTCCCCATATTATCCCATAAATTATAGCCATATTAATTAATAACCGTTCTAAAACATTGAAATAATTAATGACGTAAAGATTTCAAAAGACTATCCAAATTCTAAGTTAAATTGAATCTATAAAATACGTTGTCACCACAGAAGATAAATAAAAATATATTTTCCATTTCCCCTTTTCTCTTATTGTTTAATATACAAATCAATTTCATTTTAATTTTTTTTTAGAAATGATTTCATTTTAGAAATATATTATACTTCAAATTCTTTATGGGCGCTTTATTTTTTTAAAATCAATCATTAAATATACGCGT
>JABUQX010130064.1:0-7500 GCA_015478945.1 Trachelipus rathkii
CATATGCATATATAATATATAGTATATTATATACATATTATATTATATATATATATATATATATATATATATATATATGCATATATATATATTTGATATATTGTTATAATATATTATTAAATATATATATAATATTATGCTATATATATTATTACATACATATTATAAGGTTATTGGTTGGTTATTACAGTTATATATATAAAGTAGCATATATACATATATTATTATTAGATATTACCTCAACATACATTATATATATTAGTTGCTGGTTATTATATTGTTAAAGAAGAGCAAAGAGTTACATATATATATATATACATATATACAGTTGTTATACATATATATGTACATATATATATATATATACATTACATATATATATATATATATATATATATATATATATATATATAAGAGAAAGAGTAGTTAGGGAGAGATGTTATATGTATATGTATATATATATATAAATATATATATATATATATATATATATATATATATATAAAGAGTGAGTGTGAGTATATATGGTTATTGTTATATATATATATATATATATATATATATATATATATATATAGTTATATATATATATATATATATATATATATATATATTACCCCCGCGAAATAAAATAAATTTTGTATTTAAAGTTGTATGTAGAAACTCACGAAAGAAAAGTCTGATATGAAGACTGTTTTATACTTTCCCAATAAGGGTCAATTTAATCATTTTAAATGTGAAAATTACATTTGAGGAGGAAAGGTTATACACCATGATAGAGTAGTGACATGGATGCTTGTTGTTTGTTATTTAAGAGAGGTTGTTTCTGAATCCAGCTCTCGTATAAAATTTTAAGATATGTACATATAACTATATATATGTATATATATATATATATATATATATATATATATATATATATATATATATATATATATATATATATATATATATATATATATATATATATATATTATGGGGAGAAAAACCCATGACTCTCAATAATTAATTTTGGGTATTGAAAAGTGAAATTGCTTTACTGTTTATTTTACATGAGATGGAAATGCAATTGTTAATTGTTCAATGCCAGTTGGGCAATAAAGACAATAATAACATTAATATAACCCAAGATTGGAATACAAATATTATATCACTCGAACAGGCACTCGTAAATGCCAATCTCTCTTCGCCGAGGTGTTGAACTGAATTTCTTTGTATTAAAAACACAATTAGTTTTAATAATTATATGGTAGTTAGTATTTCTATTTAAATTATTTGACTATTATGAAGTAGCAGTAGTGGGACAAGCCGCGTCCGCCTCGAGCTCAATATCGTGGCTCTCTCTCTGACTAGAGGCCGGTGCCTCCAGAGGAGGGCCTCACCCGCTAGTAACACTGAAATTTCCCACTCTCATTAGTCAACTTTAATGCATTGTTAATAGATTCAAATGCCTTAATACTGGCATAGCAATATTTTAACGAACTTTAATAGGCCTACAGGAGAATATGAATGTCAGCCCTTTACTAAAGCCCTAAGTCGTTTATGACACCCATGCCATCACGCACACTCCAATAATATACAAATACCATCCAGGGTGTTAAAATCCTCATATTCTAGATCTACAACCTTACAAATATTTATTGATACCAATATTGTTTTATTAAATGAATATTTGCTAACTCGGCCCAGCACCTGACACAGCACCGGTGCCGGTACCAACTCTGACTCCTTCTCAGACTATTTCCTCCATCCTTCTTCCTTCCTCCTTCCTCCTTCCTTCTGACTCCTCTCTTATACATTCCGTGCATTTCTCCTTCCTATTCTATGAACTCTGTGCATTTTGAGGGAACCCCTTCCAAGCGGGTCCCCAGACACCTTACGAACTTCAAATTTCTCATTTTCAAGAGATCTACGGCTTTTGATAACATATATAAGGAAATTGGTATTATTATTAAATATTTACTAACTTGGCACCTGCTCCAGCACCATGTCGCTCCAACTCCTGGCTCCGACCCGGCTCTGATTCTGAATCCTCCATACTCCTTCCTTTCTATGCACTTTCCAAATTTCATCCTTCTACGGTCATTCCCTATTTTTTAGGGAGCATGGCCACGTTACCTCCTCTACCTGATGGCTGTCAAATTTTAGGAGTTGCAGAATAACCCTAACCCCTAAGCCTGAGAGAGACTTTCCAGGGTATATATATTTGATGCAGACAGGGGCTTACAAACTAGCCCCATTACTGTAAAGGCAGAGAGATAGTAGAGGTATATATATATATATATATATATATATATATATATATATATATATATATAAGTATAGTTATATATATATATATATATATATATATATATATATATATATATTTGGGGTTTTTGTGTGTGTGTGTCTGTCTGTGTCTGTGACTGTGACTGTGTCTATATCTGTGCCTCTGTCTGTGTCTACGTTTGCGAAATGGTACACATCTTTTAAGCACACCATACGCTGAGTCAAAAAGATATACTACAGATATAATACAGCATGATAGGAACTGCATGAATGATACTGTTTTATCTATCTACCTAGTGTGCAAATTGATATTTCAGACATGTACGCATGCGCAGGATATCCAAACACCGCCTCTATGGAACTGTGAAGAGTAGGCTTCCATATAATAATTTTGTAAATTTTTCATGACCTAAGGGATGGATGGCTTAAGTTTAAGGATTAAGGATTATATAATGTACAAGTATAACGAAAGAATTAAAAAAGACATATTACATTGAATGTTATCGATAATATCGATTGAAAATATGGGTTGCTGCAGTTCTGCAGTGCCTATGCACGAGCCGCCACTGTTTTTAATGTTTTGTACTCAATATGAATTTCAACCAACATAATTGAGCATACAATATTTTTGACAGCTTGAAAACTTTTCCTAAAACGTTTCGTCATTGCTTTTGCATAATCATGTCACTGGCCAATGAAGAAAGTCACTATTTATTTCAAGCTTCGTTGTACTGCCTTCGCTATAGATTCTTTTTTGTGCTTTCAACAGACACTAAACGTAGGAAATCTGAATGAATCACAAATATGTTTTCCTCGTTTCTGTTCATATATATTTTTAATTTGCTTTGATTATTACTACTGGTAAACTTATAAAATTTCTTGGACTGGGTTTTGCAATTGATTATTAATATATTTGATGTGCTGATTCCAAAATTGTAATTGGTTTTTACGCGTCATGTCGCATTTGTTAGATATTGTGTGTAACACACATTTGTAAAATTTTATGATTTTTACCTTTTTCAAGAGGGACTGTCACAATTATTGAGATATATATATATATAATATATATATATATATATATATATATATATATATATATATATATATATATATATATATATATATATATATATAATATATATATATATATATATATATATATATATATATATATATATAATGCTGTTCGTAAAGAATGGGACACCTGTTAAATTTATGAAAATTTAAGATTTTGGGCTATTTTGCGCATTGCTCGTAAAAGGTACATTAATGTATTATATATCATTTAAAAGAGCATCTCTTTGGTTATAAAATTATTGCAATACGTCCACATCATGTAGTTTTGTAGAACAAAAACTGAGTTTGAGAAAACACAAATTTCAAATTGAAAATTGCTCAATTACATGAAGCTCAATGTAACCAATCATAACACTGCTTTAAGTAGACAATCACGAAATATGTGGGCGTAGTTTAGTTGCCAGTGCTATAAATATGGGAATTTTTATTCCCCTCAATTAATTTAGACAGATAAATGCGCCCACTATGGTTGTGAGTACGGGCTTGAGAGAAGCTGTGGTCAAGCTGTCAGAAGGAGGGCATAGCTCACGTTCTATTGCTGAACAGCTATATTTAAGCAAATCAACAACTGCCAGAATAATAGCAAGACATAAAATAACTGGAAACAATGCCTATAGCACAAGCCCAGGTGTCCCAAGAACGTCTACAACCAGGGATGATCGTGTATTTTGCAGGACAGCTCTTTCTAATAGGCACCTAACAAGCCCCAAACTGCTTGAAATATCGAAAAATGTGGCGTTAATGTAGATTCTACAATCACCGTACGTAAAAGACTCTTGGAAGCAGGCTTGAGAGGCTGCAAACCGAAGAAGAAACCTCTCCTAACAAACAGACAGCGTAAGGGACGACTTGCCTGGGCGAAAAACATTTGACTTGGACTAAAGATCAATCTGGAAGGGTCCTATTTAGTGACGAGTCGACGTTTTGCATAAATAATCATTCTGGTAATCAATATGGGAGACGTCGCAAAAAAGAAGAATTTCTAAAACAATACATTTTACCAACAATTAAATATCCTACATCCGTTATGGTGTGGGGTTGTATGGCAGCCTCACATGTTGGTAGGTTGCACATTGTGAATAAAACGATGAATAGTAAATAATATCTTGAAGTCCTGACTAACAAAATGATTCCCAGTGCCAAAGATGTGTTTGGAGATGCAAATTTTATATTCTAAGATGATAATGCACCTTGTCATCGATCAAAAGTGGTTAAGCAATGGTTCAATACTAACAACATTACCCATATGGAGTGACCAGCACAGAGTCCGGATCTCAATCCAATAGAGAATCTCTGGAATAAAATTGAACTTCTCCTCTCTAAAAACAAACCAGCTACGAAAAGGGACCTAATATCGGGCCTTATTATGTCTTGGTTTCATGTTATATGTGAAAACGATTTGAAAAAACTTGTTTATAGCATGCCTGAAAGATGTAAACTTGTTGTAAAGAGTAAGGGCTGGCCAATAAAATATTAAATTGAGTTACTTTATTTTTTACCTTTTATAATAACTGTTTTAAGCCTATTACGATACTTTTATGTCAAAAACTTGTGTTCATAGCCTTTAAAACGTATTTCCGATGAAGATGATTATGAAAATTCACATGTGGAAAAAGAATATTTATACTGCTATATTCGATATCATTTGGATCTTGGTTTGTCAAAGTGTTATGATGTGGGCGTATTGCCATAATTTTATAACCATTGGATAGCTAAAGAGATGCTCTTTTAAATGATATATAATACATTAATGTACCAGTTACTAGCAATGCGCAAAATAGCTCAAAGAATGAGTAAATTTAAGAGGCTTCATTCAATTTTGCAAAACAGCATTATATATATAGGTTATATATATATATATATATATATATATATATATATATATATGGTATATATATATATATATATATATATATGTATATACCGGTATATATATATATATGTGAAGGGAGAGAAACAAATCGTAATGATATGATACGCATGTCTTTGATAGATATATTTTGAACATATAATTCAACTATGAATAAAGAGTAATATGGGACAACAATGAATGTAATAGAAGGAATGGGTTTAATTAATGTAAACATACCTACGATGGTAGTAACTTTCTCTTCGTAGACGATCTACTGTGCATAGCGTCTGGAATATCCCTCATCAAGCTCCAACAATAGTCGGCCATCATATTGATATCCCACTTACAATGGTAACGTCTATATATATATATATATATATATATATATATATAGAAGAGGTATATAGCAGTTATAAGTGTATATATATATATATATATATATATATATATATATATATATATATATATAATATAACAACGTCCATCCTTTTAGATTTTGATGGAAGTTTACCTCTGCTCATCGGTAACATCGCCTAGGTTATCTGTAGTATCAAGCTGAGGTGAGAATGCGTAAGTAAAAAGTGAATCTTCAACCTTACTCCACATTCTGTGGCGAATGAAAACTCGCTGGTTCTAGCAGTTCCTGCAATAATGTTAGAATTTCTCTCAACCCTTCTGTTTCCCTGTGCAATTCTGTACTACATCTGAAAAGCATTCCACGCTCTTGCCTCTAACACAGTCAGCATTGTTGAAGCAAAGGCAGCATCATGGAGGAGTGTCCGTATTTGTGGGCCATCAAATATCCCAACTTTTTTCTTCTCGTCACTCAGACCAGGCGTTGAGCATATATAGCGGAAGTATTCACCATCATGGTCTAGGCCTTCACAAATTGCTTCATCAAACCAAGTTTTATGTAGGGGAGGTAAGATGATGTTTTCTCCCTGTACAAGTGGGTTCACGTACGATGTTCTTGTCACCTGGCGTCAAGGTTTCCATGCCAATCTCTTTTGGTCCAGTGATCTTTTGTCGCCTGGCTGTCCCAATAGCACAGGAAGCTGGGATATTTGGTGAAACCTCGCTGACCGAGCAAAATGTTTATCATTTTGAGGTCGACGCATATTAACCATCCATGTACCTGATATTGTAGCCTCTCCAAACTGTCTTGATATTTGCATACTCTCTCTCATCCGTACCGAGTACCCTACTGGAACCGCAGCATACTTGCTGCGTAACAACACACAATTTAAATGCTCCTGAAGTGTCAGCTGAATACCACTCACGTGCATCGTGGGCGCTGGGGAGTCAAATAGCGAGTAGAAGCTCCGTACTTCACCGCCGTAATACAAGGTTACCATTTTGTCATAGGAGAACCTCCGCAGCTCTCAGCTTCCTGTTACGATAAAATGTTATTCTTGTGCCATGGTCCAGTAGTCGTTTTTCATGCAACCTCGAAGCCAACAGGTCAGAAGAAAACCCCGGCGGCAAATGCAGCTCTCGTGCAAGATCGTTCAGTTCACCCTGGTAAACAATGACGCGGACCATCCGGATCAGATTTCAGATGGATGATAACATCCAGGCAGTTTTCACATACATGTAGACGTACCACATGCTCCTGCATATCAAAATGACCGCAGTAAACTTGTTGCTACTCAGATATATGCGGTAATGCGTAACGTTCTATATCTACGAAGAAAAGTACATAGAGAAGTTTGCTACACTGGGAATATGCAAAATAAGTATCCACATTGTGCGAAAATGCGATGATACAGCAAACGAGATTATATGTGGAATCAGCATCTCCGAATTAAATATATATCTGCTACAAAAGTCAATCCAAGAAAAATTTCACCTTTATTTTACCTGTTAAAATATCACCGACCGATTCCTTTAAATTAAAATTTTGAGACTCAAGTCAACATAATTTTTTACAATTAAATACTCTAGGGTTCAGTCCCTCACTCTCTCTGGGTTTATGCCTTTATATATATAAGGTGTTATGGTATATAGAGAGTATATATATATATATATATTATATAGAGATATATATATGAAGTATATATATATATATATTTGCTATATACATTTATATATATATGTATATATACATATATATATATATATATATATATATATTATTATATATATATATATATATATATATATATATATATATATATATATATATATATATATATATATATATATTTTATATATATATATATATATATATATATATATATATATATATATATATATATATATATATATATATATATATATATATATATATATATATATAA
>JABUQX010130064.1:12500-15000 GCA_015478945.1 Trachelipus rathkii
ATATTTATACATGACAATTTCCATTCGTAAACACCATTAGTAAAAAGACTTTATAATTTAATTTTAACATACAGCTTGTCAATCTCCATTTCAATAATTAAATTTCATAAAGAATTACCAACCCTACAATAATTTAAAACCGGAGGAAGTTTTCTCTTTAACTATCTTATAGTTCTACCATGTCCGTCCGGCAATTACACCTTGGTCTCAAGAGTCAAATACTACTCTCCTTTTAATCCTGCATTGTGCGAGATCAAAAAACCTTGCAAACCAGTTATATTCATTGTAGTTTCCATAATTCAGCATATCACAAAACCACGTAATTCTTAATGTTACTGACAACACAGTTTCATCATGAGGGAGGATGGCTATCTACCTTGCAGTTTAGAGTTAAACCTAGACTGATTGACAAGGTGATCCAAAATACAGCCTCTAATCACACTTAAAATCTTACGTGGGAACTTAGCGCTGCTCCCGCATGAGTCCCCCAATCTGGGACTTTTTCCTTCGCTTCTTACACCTTGGCAACTTTGTTCTAATATAGTAAATTTTAGTATAACTCTCTCTCTCTCTCTCTCTCTCGATAGTATATAGCAGTATATATATATATATATATATATATATATATATATATATATATATAGTATATGTTATATATATATATATATATATATATATATATATATATATATATATATATATAAAATTTAAATTAGTTTTTTTATTATAATTTTTTTTATTTATTTTTCTTTTATTTTGTTTCACATGATTATTGTAAAGGGCAATCTCTACCTATGAGTAGAGTTGTCAAATTTGGGAGTTATTTTATGACGTGTTCGAGAGGAGGCTTTGTGGAAAAATCCTCAAAATAGACAAAATAAAAATAAGGTTTCTTTTACGTTGCCATGACAACCAGTGTTTTTAAAGCATTATAATTAAGCTCTCTAGTAGGCACAAATCGAAATGCCTCCAGTCAATGATTCATATGAAAAATAATGTTCGGAAGAAAATAAATGATTTTAATGTAAAATTAGTGTCCTTGTATAACATTTTAAACATTACAGTAATATAAAATAGTACTCTGAATAATTTTACATATTATTTCTTTTATTTAGAGGAGGGCTCGTCCTCCTATGCTTCCCTATCAAAAAAACACGTGATATATATATATATATATATATATATATATATATATATATATATATATATATATATATATATATATATATATATATATATATATATATATATATATATATAATCTACCTTCTTTTCCCAAGACTGGGGGTAAGGTGCATGAGATGCACCGGAAACAGAAAAGTAGTAGAAATGAAACAATTCGAAAAGAAAGCCCAGGCCTTACCGCCCCCTTTATACTAATTAGTGAGAACTCGTCGTTTTCAGAAAATCCAATCTGGTAGCTTCACGGGACTGGCGGGATATCCCTTTACTATGTATACCGTCAGTGTGATTCATCCCTTGGCCTAGCTCCAATACAACCGATACTCCTTCACAAAGCCACACCATTCACTACTATTATGCATCTTTCTTTACGCCACTGCCAAACTCGCATTTCTCTTCTTCAGGCATTCCTTACTTCTACTCAATTCACTTTTCTCTTCGGTCCCCCAGTCGGTCGATTACCAAACACACTCACCACATTCACCTTTTTCGCTTAACCAACCGACTATCTTCTATCCTTTCTCAGATGTTCACACCAAACCATCCTTCAACGTACTTCATTTATTCTTCATTTATCCATTTATTCACAATTCACATAACTCTACTACGTTCATTCTATTTATCAACTCTTCCTCAAACCTAACACACCCTAAGATTGTCCATCTGAATATTGTACTTAAGATCTATAACCTCTTATTCCAGATCATAGTTTCATTACTATAAATTAATTCAGGTAACAACATACCCTCATAAGACCCTAGCGTACTAAACACTGAAATGCTTCACATCCACCAACGTGATTTAATTGCGCCAGCCACCTTCCCAATGCCACTCACAACTCTATCCTACTATACTCTACATATAAGGTAGGCACCTACATCTCTCCATTCCATCATTCTAACACCATATCTCCTGCCACCCCCACCCCATTATTTCATAACCCCATCCATATATATAAATTGAATAACCAAGGAGATTGTGTAAACTAGTATATATATAGATATATATATGGTATATATATATATATATATATATATATATATATATATATATATATATATATATATATATAAATATTTTACAAGGCCAAGTAGGGGGCTCGAGGCGGACGGGGAACAGAGGGGGACGTTTTCTTCCATACCCTGTAGGAGGGGGTTTAGGAACCCCCCGCGACACCCTAAGTAAATACCAAAGAGCGAGGGTTCCAGAGACCCTCCTCGGAGGGGGGAAATAGTCCACCCTGTTGTTCCCTCGGAAGGCCGAGAAACCCCGACTTGCCTGCCATCGGTGCGGTATACCCTTTGGGGTATTCTTTTCT
>JABUQX010130064.1:22500-29035 GCA_015478945.1 Trachelipus rathkii
GATTCCAAGATAAATCATGGGCTCCACAGAAAGCTTATACTACATGCATTATAAGACTGCAATATTAGACGAAGATTTCGAATTCAAAAACACCATTTTGAGTTCCGATGGTAAGTTTAGGATTTCATAAAACAACGTAATTTGATCACTAGTATACTGTAACTTACCTAAATGTTATTGTAACTTAGGTACATAAGCAAAAATTTACAGAAAATTTTTATAAGAATCTCAAATATTTCATAAGGTTGAAACACATAGAAATGTTAAATCTTTGGGTGATAACCTTGAATAAAATTCATAAAAACAAGTATTTCGTCGCTTTTGGTAACACCTTACAATTTTCCCCCCATCAGGTGTTGCGAGAGTCTACTAATCCCCGAAACCGATTTTTACTTTTCCTTTGTGAAGACTTCTGGCTTCACCAAGAAAAATAAAAATTGTATCGGGTACCAAAATTCCGAAACCACGATACGACCAGGGCTATATTCATTCCAAAATATATGGGTTTGATAACTCAAGAATTAGAAAGATTTTCCTGAAGATATTGTTATGAACTCTGAGGATTCAGACACCAATTTTGACCCAAGCGTATTTGAAAGTCAAAACGATGAAAAAAAAATTAACCAGGCCGAGTTGAATGCTCTTGTAAGGGATATAAATTTTCCAAAAATTCCTGCGGAAATTTTAGCTTCAAAACTTAAAGAGAAAAACATGGTTACTTTAAACACATACATTTCATTTTGCAGAAAAAGAGAAGAAAAACTTCTTAAATATTTTAGAAAAGAAGATAGTTTAGTATATGTTGAAACATATCTGGTTTGTTAAAGAGATGGGGTTGAGTCCTATGATACAAATGATTGTCGCTTGTTTTTAGACAGTTTGAAAAGAAGTCTTAAATGTGTTTATTGCAAAATGGCAATCTTTCCGGCTCCATACCTATTGGGCACAGGGAAATTAAAGAAAAATATGAACATGTAGAAAAGGGAGCACAAGTGGATCATATGTGTTAATTTAAAAATGGTTAATTTTCTGCTAGTACAACAAGTAGGGTATGCTAAATATCTCTATTTTCTTTGTTTATGGGGCAACAGGGCCAAGGTAGAACATTATTTCAGACACATCTGGCTAGCACGAACACCACTTAATCTCGGAGAAAAAAAATGTAATTTATACATCTTTAATGAGCAAAGATAAAATTATATTTCCCCTCTCTGTATATCAAACTGTCTCATAAGCTATTAATTAACGCGGTCATAATAAAAGAACATGACAAATGAAAAACTTAATTATATTGTTACTTCCCTTTCACCAACACTTCCTTAAACCCACTATACTACACCAAATTTAAAGTAATTACTTTTTTGGTCTTTAACATGATACATTTATGTATGTATAATTTTTTTTTCAAATTTTCATATAAATACGACATTCTATTAGAATTTTTGATGGTAAACTGTTACTTTTTTATTATTATTTCGATCCATCTTTTATAAATATATTTTTTTGTCATATTTTTAAAAGTGCAAAAATAAGCTATTAGTAATTAGTAACTATTTTAAATTAACAACACAATCTTAGGTTCTGTACACCCTCTTGATCTACACTTTTCATAGATTATACTTCTTCTCTCTTGCCTTCCTAACTTTTTGTCTATTCTATCTTAACTTCTTCATTTACATCCTTTTTTCACACAAACAGTTGATTTAATCCATACATTGCTTTCGATTGGGTGAGGTGATAAATCCTGGCCGCATAATATTTTGAAGAGCATGACCACACAAATATATATATTTTTCTCGAACCCCACCCTTAAACTCGGTATATTAGTATAGAAAAAAGTAATTTTAGCGTGAGTAGGATCACAACATAAAATTTTCTATTTTGCTTCATTACTTGTTATTAATATATATGAACTTACTATTTCTCTTACCTGATAAAGAAGCAATGAATGTTTCATAGAGCGTGGGAAGAGAAGTCCAGATTAGAAGAATGGAATGTAATGCATCTCATCAACTGTCTTGTTCAGTCTGCAGATGAACCTAAGCTTATATTGTCCCGAAGGCCCAGAAGTGGAATAAAATACTACCTCTGATATTCCCTCTGCCCTAGAAGTATCTTCCAAGAAAATTTCTTGGTGTCATATTCGCTCGTTCTCACATCTAAGGTCCTCTTGCTTGTTTTACTTTTGGTGTTTTCTTTACTTTTAACTATTCTTCTTTTTTAATTAATATGTTACTTTACAACAATTTCAAGGAAGTCGCTTCTTAATGCAAAGCAATGCTTACACTCCACTTTATCCTATTTGTTTCACCTGTTAAAAAAGTAACTATAACCCCATGGTCATTCTGGTTGCTTTACGAATGCGAACCACCAGATTGTTGAACATTTGGGGCAATATATAGGCTGCTATTTTTAATTAATTATAACACTGGGGTTAAATGAAAAAAAAAGAGCCTTCCTTTCTTTCTTAAATCTTAAATCAATCACATAATTAATAATCAAATAAAATAATAAATATTAAAATAAACGTGAATAATTATAATAATAATCCAACCTGTTTTTTGGGTTATTTAACAAAAAAATGATGGTACACAAATTATAATATAATTACTCCATAATATATATATAATAAATATAAACCCTTAAGGTAAACATATAATAAATATTTTAACATATATTATATAATTCTTTCCCTGCTGGGGCCACTATTATTCTTTATATATATACCTATATCACTCTATATATATAATATATTATATTTATTTTATTATATATATTTATTTCTCATTATCAGCCCTACTACTTTATTTATCCCTTTACTTTATATTTACCTATCCTTATACCTTATATTATTTATTTTATATTTATATCTTACTTAAATATAAATACATTACTATAAATATTATTATTTAGTTTTTTCAATGGTTTTTTTTAAAGATAATAATATACTATAATATTTATTATTGAATATATATATATATACTATATAATAATACTGTGTATTATTATCAAATTGCTTTTAACTCTAACTAGGAATTATTTTATATAAGGGTCAAATATCCAATTAACCATAGTCAAAAAGCCCAAAAAATCCATGTTTTTTGGTTTTACTTGCCCAAAAAGCCTGTTTTTTTGCCAACCCTTATACTCATTATACATATAAACTAATAATGACCTGAGTGGAGTCGGGGCTAGTATGCAATACTTATTGTAGTGAGGGGTTTACTTTTTATATATACATACTACTACCATTCCGTACCTATATTTATTATGATATATTATTATACTATATTAAGGAATTATATAGTTATATTACCATGCAAAGCCAATGTTAAAGAGGGTGTCGAAGAATTGATAAAGTGAGGAATGAATTCATTAGGGAGTCATTGAGTTGGTTTGTGGTGTGAAAGAAAGGGGTAAATGAGAGAATAAATGAAAGTATGTTGAGTGGTTTGAAGAGATGCTCTGGTCATATGGAAATGGACTCGAATTGATAGTCTGGTTTTGGTTAATGCGGCATTGCTACAGTGGTCGAGTGTCGTCTGGGAAACCGACGCGGCTGCAGCGAAAGACCGACGAATATTAGTGTTGTTATTGAGTCCCACGTAATCGAATGTTATGGAAATGGAAAGAAATCTGAGTTTGGTAGTGAGGCAGAGAAGAAGGTGTATAACAGGAGTGAAATGGCAGAGTTTTATTAGGGGGGGTCAATGGTTGTGGGCCACACACTGGGCCAAGGGATAGAACCCTTAACCATTCTTCCGAAGAAATCTTACAAATAAAGTGATTGTTATGGTTTCATTTCCGCCTGTCCCATTGAAGTCTCCTAGTGGTGGATTTTACTGACTAGCTATGGGTATCCCACTAAATTTAATGGTACTGAAGGGGTTTGCCGGTATAGGCTTGGGTCTTTTCTTTATCTAATCTTTGTTGGTACATAGTATCTTTCTACTATTGTCTTTTTTTCTTTTTCCTGTTATGCTCGTTTCGTGAAACTACCTTCTCCCCTCCTATCTGAGGAAATAATAATAAGGAACATGAAGATACGAAGCCCATGCTTATATTCCCATACTATTAACTCTATCTTTACTATCTTTCTTCAAGTTAGTATATTTATATTTAAGTATGAAGCGGGTAAAAATGGTGCTGTACAAGAATCGGAAAAAAAAAGCAGTTAGAAGAAAAGGGTACAGTAAATTGACAAAACGTCTGAAAACGCAAATGTGCTCCCAGCCTTCACTCCCGCCTCTCTTTCCCTCGTACCAATCTCAAAATTAGTGAAGCTAAATATATGTCAAAAAACTCCAATACACCTCATAAAAAAAAAAAAACCCGAGGCGAATATACCTTTTTTTTATTTGTCTTATCTCTTTCACCACAGACAAGAACAATCCACCACTATGAGCATCAATGGAAGATTACCTATTCGGATAATCGTTGACTACCCTATGGTAAAAATCGTCACTTTGTAGAGGTTTCATATTCCCCCTGGCCCAGGCCTGGCGCCCCACCACACCAACCATTCGCCCCCTCCACTAAACCAAAACTCACCAAGTTCATTAACACCCCCCTCTATCCACTGCAACCTTTATGTCTCGCTCTGCCAAACTCACATTTCATCTCCTTCAGACATTCGTTCACCCGACTCATCCATCTTCTCTTCGGTCCTCCCAGCCGGTCGGTTCATCACACTCACACTTAATTCCGCTTAACCAACTCCTACCGCGCTAGGCATTCCATCCTCTTCTTCCTCCGCACTATGACGCAAATCCATTCTCAACATATTTTCATTTCTTCTCTATCTTTCATTTTAATCCTTAACCATGCATTGTGGTTAATATATCCTGTTCCCTATTCATATTTCCTTCCTCAATAATCAATTCTTTTCTCATCTAACCTAAAACATCCCTAAGATCTTGCAAACTGATTGAATACCATATAACTTTAGATTTATACTTCTTATCCCAGACCATTCAGTCTCTCACTATCCATTACAATAACACAGGCTAAACAAATACCTATATTTGTTAAGACCTAGCTCACACCTCAAGACTTAGTCCTTTGCATATACACCAACGATTTAATATGCCCAGCCACTTCCTTGATATGCATTCAGATGACTTTTCTTACTACACTTGTCATCGTCCGTTTCCTTCTCATCCAACTATATCCCTATTTTATATTATTTTATAACTCAGACACTTGTTCTATTTGCTGCTTCCTATCTAACATAACTTCACACTTTGAGGATGTGGTCCTCTATCTCCACACCAAACATTCTCACCGGTTTTAACCATAACCTACTCTCGTAATGCACTCACTCCTTATCTACGTTTCCTTTCACACACCCTGACAAATATCTCTATCAACCATCCTCTCAAACTCTCTTCAGATTCGCACAACTACTTGTAACCAAATCCATCCGCATAATAATTTAGGTAGGAGCAACACCATATAAACAACAATCAAGGCGTCCATTTTCCCTACCATGTTCTTTATACACATTTTTCTGTGCCATAAAGATCTATACCTTTTTTTTCTCTAATTTCTTTTCATCAACCCATCACATTATACAAATTTGGATATTAAACATAGTGAGACATTTTAATCACAACCTGTCTTACCTTCCGCTATTATATCCTTAAACTCAATCAGTATTGATTTCTCCATAATTATTCTCATAACATCATCCACGCTTCTCTTTTGCTCATAACTATTTACTCTTTTGATTTTCTCATTCCTTCTAAATCTAATACGACTGTCATATTACTCACTAACACCTTTGCCATACCCCACGCTTCCTAATTAAACTCATATCATAAACGCACTGTTGCTATAACTCCATCAACCTAAATTACAATCTTATTCTTCTTCTCCCTCATCTCTCTCTCAATCATCTCTTCCTCTTCAATGTTACAAGATTTGAATCATCAAACAATACCTCATAACCAACTTCCTAACGCACCTTGTTTTCTTCACCAATCCAGCTTCCTACAGTCCACCTACGAGATTTTCAATCTTCTCGATCAAAATTATCAGCATATACTTCCCTACAACACTCAATAAACTATACATTCCTCCCTATATTTCTACCGTTCACCTTCTTCCCCTTAACCCCCTTATACAAGGAGATATATAGAGAGCTCTCCTCCAATCCCTTGGAACTATACCCCTCCATACCACGCTTTATTACAATCAACCTTCCAAATACCCAATCACACCTCATCTCATCTCGCCTCGCTCTTGATCCATTTCACCTCATGAATGCTTTTTTCATAAATATACACCATGGCACGATTTACCATGTCTTTCCAACCTTCTCTCACCCCCTAATCCCCATATACACTATCCATTCTCACTGTACTAATAACCCAACCTCATCCCTCAAAAACCATATTTCTTCTTGACACCCCCATCACAACCCGCTACTATACTTTTCCTATACACCCCTCAATCATCTACTGTCTCAATTTCGTTTGCAGTTCATTTTTTCGAAGTGTTCTGTCATCCACCACCTCACTCTCTCACAAATCAT
>JABUQX010130065.1:5000-15000 GCA_015478945.1 Trachelipus rathkii
ATAATAATAATATAAATAAATAATAAATGAAATAATAAAATAATATATAATAATAATAATAATATATAAATAATAATATTTAAATAATATAAAACAATATTTAATTTCTTTTAAGAAAGATAAATCTTAATCATTAAATTTTAATAATAATAATACAGTAAATTAACAATAAAAATAATAGATAATATAATCATGATAAAATAATAAGTAAAATATAATTTCGAAACAAAAACCATTTAATAAGGCGTTGAATAATAATATAAATAATAAAGTAATTAAAATGTCGTAAAAAAACTTATTTAGAAAAATACAAAGTTTAGTTTATTTTAAGTTAACATAGTTATAATAAATAATTCTAGTATAATACAATATTTAATGATATACAAGTTCTAAAAGGGGGCTACTAATTGCAACACAGTATTCTGTTCTTTGAGGAACAAAAATAATACAAATATAAATAAATTTAAACAATTCGGTTTAAGGATTGAGCTTAATGTAATCCATAAACAATTATATATTACAATAGGGAGTAATATTAGCAATATATATAATAATAAATAATAATATAAATAAAAAAATAATAAATAAATAATAATAAAAATAATAATAAATAATAAAATAATAATAAATAATAATAATAATAAAATAATATAATAAAATAAATAATACTTAAATATATAATCAATAATAAATATATAAATAATAAAATAATAATATATAATAAAATCATTAATAATATAATAATATCAATAATAATATAAATATAATAAATATAAAATACATAATAAAAATAATAATAATAAATAAAATAATAATATAATAATAATAATAATAATAATAAATAATAATAAAAATAAATAATAATAATAATAATAAAAATAAATAATAATAATAATAATATAAAATAAAAATAAAAATAATAGTAATAAAAATAAATAATACATAATAATAAATAATAATAATAATAAAAAAATATAATATAATAATATAAAATAATAATAATAAAATAATAATAATAATAATAATAATAATAATAATAATAATAATAATAATAATAATAATAATAATAATAATAATAATAATAATAATAATAATAATAATTAATAAAATAATAATAAATAATATATAATAATATATAATAATATATAATATAAAATAATAATAATATATAGATAATAATAAAATAATAATATAATAATTAATAATAATAATAATAATAAATATAAAATATAATAATAACGGTCAACTAGATGAAATAAGAGTCATCCTATAAGGTTTTGATATTTATCTTAAATAACTATTTGGTGTATATATAAATTAATAATATAATATATTATATATATATATATGATATATATATATATATATATATATATATATTATATTTATATAATATAATATATATATATATATAATATATATATTACCTGTAAAGAATATATATATATATTAGAATATAATATAATCATAATATATATATATATATATATATATATATATATATATATATAGTATTCATGCTATATATAATGTTAGTAATATATATATATATATATATAATAATATATATATATTATATAAGGTATATATATAATATATATATATAGTATATATATATATATTATATATATAATATATATATATAATATATATAGTATATAGTATATAGTATATATATAAATTATATATAATATATATATATATATATATATATATTAAATATATATATATATATATAATATATATATTATATATATATAATATATAATATATATTATATATATATATATAAATTGTGGGCTTGTACTTTTCAGTGTAAAGATAAAGAATCAATATCCTCATTACCTCTGTATGCACGCCGTCCAGTAAGGGGACCTTATCCGGGTGGGTATACTCATCTCCAATAGCAAGTAGCCACCTGCTCCACAGTAGCCCTGTTCCACAGTACCCTACCCATAATAGCACCCCGGTCCCACAGTGACCCACATCAGTAGTAAGCTCCTTTACAGGCCTATTTATCAGCCAAAACCAGCACCGGTTAAAGTCGGATATCCTCCTATCCCTGTTGTAACTGAACATCATCATAGTCATACTCATATTCATAAAGGTGGACCCATTGGCTCCATTACACCAATTGCAGAGTCTCCCTATAAGAACACAGGATATCCTCCCAGGCCAGGGTTTTCGCCAGCAACCCTAAATGGAGGTTCTCACCTAGATAGTCACGAGTCATTTGGTAGGCGGCCAATAGGTAAGTAATTTCTTACGATTATATTGAATATTTTAGTGTGTTATTTTTGAGTGTATATTAATAATCTGAAATTAATTTATCTGTGCCATGGGACAATGTTTTAAATGTTGCAGGGTTTGGATCGTCTTTAATGGGAACTCAGATTTCTGGTTATGGGTCTTTAATTTCTCCTGTTGTAGGTCCCATCTATCCTGTAAAGCCAATTTCTCCTGTTGTAGGTCCAATCTATCCTGTAAAGCCAATTTCTCCTGTAGTAGGACCTAGCTATCCTGTAAAGCCAATTTATCCTGTTGTAGGTCCTATCTATCCTGTAAAGCCAATTTCTCCTGTAGTAGGACCTAGCTATCCTGTAATGCCAATTACACCTTTTCCTTCTGGTTATGGTTCTGCACCTATTATAGGGTATGGTTCAAATACAGGACAAAAATCTCATAGCAAACCTGTTAGCTTCTTTTCCGCTGGACATGATACACCGGTTTCCTACACTTCTGGTAATAAGGTCTATAAACCAACACAAACACACCAGTTTCCTATCTAAGTTGGTGAAATCACTCATGCTGTGGCCTGTGTATGTTTGCTCCTCAACTTTCCTGGTCTGGTTATAAGAATGGTTGTTTTCTTCTGGGTGTTCGTCATCTCATATGTTTCACCTATTGCATCGCCTTCTTCTGGTTACGGATCGAGTAGTGAAATATTCTCTGGAAAAGGAATTTATTCCAAGCCCAAACCTATTGCATCTTATTCTTCTGGTTCTTCTGGTTATGGATCAAGTAGCGAAATATTTTCTGGACAAGGACCTTATTCCAAACCTAAACCAATTACATCTTATCCTTCTTCTGGTTATGGATCAAGTGTATTGCCTCAAATAGGACATAATTCTGGTTATAATTCTCATGGATATTCTCCCATAAAAGGGATTTCCCCTATTTCAGGAAATAACAATGGATATGGAATCAGTCCAATTGCTGTACAACCTGAAGCCGTTACAGGAACATTATATCGACCTTCAAAATCGCTTTACGCAGAAGATGTAGTTGTGTTTTTACCAACAGTAAAAATTGCTCATCATAATGACTATAGTGAGGATAACATTTGGAAAGAATGCCTTGATCAATCCAAGGAACGAAGCTTTGTCAATCTTGTCAAATGATACTGATAGCCATGAAAATATTAGGGGAAAAAGAGATGCTCCAGTAATAACCAATCGCCAGCCAGTAGCTGCCACTCGTACTGCTAAAGGCGTAAGTTTTCAAATGTTTTCTAAAAAATAATTAAAAATTGTTCTTTAATTATGATACTTAGATTTAAAAATAGCTAACTGCGTTGAATTTGAGATATTTTTAATTGATGAAAATTATTGATATGCTTAAAAATCTTTCTGAGCCAAGATGCAAAATGCGAAATGCGGTCTCCATATAAAATCTTTTTTTTATTTTAAATATTCATAGTTTTTGTTTTCCGGATAGAGAAATTGGTGGATACACTCAGTGTCAGGCTGTGACTTAATTATGTGTGCTGCAGAAGTTCAATTAATCAAGAGGCAAAACAATACGACGGAGTTTGCGGTAAAAGTTTAAAAAATGCTATTCACGGACGAGTAGCAAATACGGAATATAACAAAGGTGCCACGCAGTTTGGTGAATTCCCATGGCAAGGCGCCATTTTGAGGGAAAAGGACTACGAATCCTTATTTGTTTGTGGAGCAACTTTAGTATCACAACAACACGTTCTTACTGCTGCTCATTGCGTTGTTGAGTAAGTTTTATTTGAATTTATTCTAGCTTGGTCATCTATAACTTTCTCACTTTATAAATGTGTACAGAATACTAACCCTAAATGGTGAATGGTGGCACTCGGGGAAAAAAAATATATAAATGGAATAAGAGTTCCAATACTGTAAATAAACGAATATAAATAAAGGTATAAGACTTGGTTTTGCCATTCAAATGAAAAATAAAGATACCGTTAAAATTAAAAGAACTTAATAAAAAATTTAACTTAGAAGTAAAGTAAATTTTGTCAATTTGGAAGAAGCAATGGGAAGTAGTCTAAGTTATTATTATTATATTCATTATTATCATTATTATCATTATTATCATTATTATCATTATTATCATTATTATTATTATTATTATTATTATTATTATTATTATTATTAGTATTATTATTATTATTATTATATTATTATGATTATTATATTATTATTATTATTATTATTATTATTATTATTATTCATTACTATTATTATTATTATTATTATTATTATTATTATTATTATTATTATTATTATTATTATTATTATTATTATTAATAATTATATTTTCCTTCTCAGCGAGCCATACCACTCACTGATTGTAAGATTAGGCGATTGGGACGTGAACGGCCAGACAGAGTTTTACAAACATGTTGAATTACCAGCTGCAAAAGTTGTGGTTCATCCAAAATTTTACGCAGGAAATCTTGAAAACGATATTGCTGTTATAACTCTAAAAGGATATATTGATTTTCTCGCCAAGTAAGTTTAAGATTAATATTTTAAGTAGAGTTTAAAAAATATTGTTGATGGAGCTTAAGTAATATTTTTGATTGGTTTCAAAAAAATATTTTAGGTAGAGCTTAAAGAATATTTTAGAATTCGAAAAATATTATTGATAGAGCTTAAATAATATTTTTGGATTTGAAAAAATATTTTAGGTAGAGCTTAAAGAATATTTTAGATAAAATTTGATGAATATTATTATTGATGGAGATTAATATTTTTGATGGATTTAAAAGATATTTTAGGTAGAGCTTAAAGAATATTTTAGATAAAGTTTAATGAATATTATTGATAGAGCCCTAATAATATTTTTGATAGATTTAAAAATATTTTATATAGAGCTTAAAGAATATTTTAGATAGAGTTTGAAGAATATTATTGATAGAGCTTAAATAATATTTTTTGGTAAATTTAAGAAATATTTTATATAGAGCTTGAAGAATATTTTAGATAGATTTAAAAAAAAATTAGGTAGAGCTTAAAGAATATTTTATATAGAGTTCAGAAAATATTTTAGTTGGAGCTTAAAGAATATTTTAGAATTTAAAAATATTTTAGTGCTTAAAATGTTTTAGAGTTTAATGATTAATTTAGAGTTTAAAAGATAGAAAGTTTAAAAATATTTTAGATAGATTTTAGAAATATTTTATATAGATTTTCTAGTAGAGTAAGTTGTATCTTTAGACAGAATATTTTAAATGCTTTAAAACTATTTTAAAATTTAAAAATATATAACCGCAAAATAGGTAATAAAATAATATAGAGCAATTTCATTGCTAAATTTCTAGTTAAATTTAATTCTCTTTTCAACCAAACAGACGCCATTAAACTTTAAAAATACTTTTAAAATTTTATAGATAGTTTTTCAACTCTATTAAAATATTTTTATCTAAGCGAATACCACTATCGCTAGAAAATCATATATAAAATATGTTTCTACAATCTATATATATTATTTTAAACTTTTCTTTTTTAACACTCTAAATTAATCATTTAAACTCTACAAAACATTTTAGCATAAAATATTTTTAAATTCTAAATATTCTTTAAAGCTCTCAACTAAAAATTTTCCTGAACCTCTATATAAATTCTTTAAGCTCTACAATTTTTTTTAAATCTATCTAAAATATTCTCAAGCCTAAATATAAATATTAATATTAACCAAAAAAAATTTAAGACTCTATCAATAATATTCCTTCAAAACTCTATCTAAAATATCTTTAAAGCTCTTTAAACAATACAATAAACTCAAAAAAAATCTATATTAGGGCTTTCTATCATAATATTCATTAAACTTATCTAAAATATTCTTTAAGCTCTACCTAAAATACTTAAAAAAAACCATCCATCAACCATATTAATCGCCATCAACTAATAATTCATCAAATTTAACTAAAATATTCCTTTAAGCTCTACCTTAAAAAAATATTTTTTGCAAATCCAAAATATTATTTAAGCTCTATCAATATATTTTTCGATTCCTAAAAATTCTTTTAAGCCTACCTTAAATATTTTTTTAAACCGAATCAAAAATTATTACTTAAGCTCCATCAACAATATTTTTTAAACTCTACTTAAAATATTAATCTTAAACTTACTTGGCGAGAAAATCAATATATCCTTAGGAAGTTATAACAGCAAATATGTTTTCAGATTTCCCTGCGTAACAATTTTGGATAGAACCACACTTTTGCGAGCTGGTTAATTCAACATGTTGTAAAGCTCCTGTCTGGCCGTCACCGTCCCAAATTCGCCTATCTTATCAATCAGTGGAGTGGTAATGGGCCCCTTTTTCCCCCGCTGGGAAAAAAAAAGAAGGAAAAAAAAAATTAATTATTATAATATAATAATAATAATAATAATAATAATAATATAATAATAATAATAATAATAATAAATAATATAGAATGAATAATAATAATAATATAATAATAATAATAATAATTATATAATAATAATAATAATAATAATAATAATAATAATAATAATAATAATAATAATAATAATAATAATAATAATAATAATAATAATAATAATAATAATAATGATAATAATGATAATAAATAATAATGAATATATAATGAATTATAATAATATAACTAGAGCCTCTTCCCATTGCTTCTCCAAATTGACAAAACTTTTACTTTACTTGCCTAAGTTAAATTTTTTAATTAATTTTAATTTTAACGCGTATCTTTATTTTTCATTTGAATGGCAAAACCAAGTCTTATACACTTAATTTACGTATACAATTTATTATAAAACACTTATTTCTTCCATTTATATATTTTTTTTCCCCGAGTGCCACCATTCACCATTTAGGGTTAGTATTCTGTACACATTTATAAAGTGAGAAAGTTATAGATGACCAAGCTAGAATAAATTCAAAATAAAACTTACCTCAACAACGCAATGAAGGCGCAGTAAGAAACGTGTTGTTGTGATACTTAAAAAGTTGCTGCCACAAAACATAATAGAGGATTCCGTTGTCCTTTCCACTCTAAAATGGCGCCTGCCATGGAATTCACCAAACGCGTGGGCACCTTTTGTTAATATCCGTATTTGCTACTCGTCCGTGAATAGCATTTTTTAAACTTTTACCGCAAACTCCGTCGTATTGTTTTGCCTCTTGATTAATTGAACTTCTGCAGCACACATAATTAAGTCCACAGCCTGACAAACCTGGGGTGTATCCACCAATTGCTCTCTATCAGGAAAACAAAAACATGAATATTTAGAAATAAAAAAAAAAGATTTTTATGGAGACCGCAATTTGCATTTTTCAGCAAGTTTAAGATATGGCTTAATTAAACCAAAAAATAATTAGCACTAATTAAAAATATCTCAAATTCAACGCAGTTAGCTATTTTTAAATCTAAGTATCATAATTAAAGAACAATTTTAATTATTTTTTTTAGAAAACATTTGAAATACTTACGCCCTTTAGCGTACGATGGCAGCTACTGGCTGGCGATTGGTTATTACTGGAGCATCTCTTTTTCCCCTAATATTTTCATGGCTATCAGTATCATTTGACAAGATTGACAAAGCTTCGTTCCTTGGATTGATCAGATGAGCAATATCTTTTCCAGATGTTATCCTCACTATATCATATGATGAGCAATACTGTGGTAAAACACAACTACATTCTTCTGCGTAAAGCGATTTTGAAGGTCGATATAATGTTCCTGTAACGGCTTCAGGTTGTACAGCAATTGGACTGATTCCATATCCATTGTTATTTCCTGAAATAGGGGAAATCCCTTTTATGGGAGAATATCCATGAGAATTATAACCAGAATTATGTCCTATTTGAGGCAATACACTTGATCCATAACCAGAAGAAGGATAAGATGTAATTGGTTTAGGTTTGGAATAAGGTCCTTGTCCAGAAAATATTTCGCTACTTGATCCATAACCAGAAGAACCAGAAGAATAAGATGCAATAGGTTTGGGCTTGGAATAAATTCCTTTTCCAGAGAATATTTCACTACTCGATCCGTAACCAGAAGAAGGCGATGCAATAGGTGAAACATATGAGATTGGACGAACACCAGAAGAAACACCATTCTTATAACCAGACACAGGAAATGGTGATGGAGCAACATACACAGGCACAGATGAAGTGATTTCACCAAACTTAGAAGGAAACTGGTGTGTTTGTGTTGGTTTATAGACCTTATTACCAGAAGTGTAGGAAACCGGTGTATCATGTCCAGCGGAAAAGAAGCTAACAGGTTTGCTATGAGATTTTTGTCCTGTATTTGAACCATACCCTATAATAGGTGCAGAACCATAACCAGAAGGAAAAGGTGTAATTGGCATTACAGGATAGCTAGGTCCTACTACAGGAGAAATTGGCTTTACAGGTAGAGTAGGACCCTCACAGCGAAATGGGCTTTAACAGGATAGCTAGGTCCTACTACAGGAGAAATTGGCTTTACAGGATAGATTGGACCTACAACAGGAGAAATTGGCTTTACAGGATAGATGGGACCTACAACAGGAGAAATTAAAGACCCATAACCAGAAATCTGAGTTCCCATTAAAGACGATCCAAACCCTGCAACATTTAAAACATTGTCCCATGCACAGAATAAAATTAATTTCATATAATTATATACACTCAAAAATACACACTAAATATTAATATAAATCGTAAGTAAATTCTTACCTATTGGCCTACCAAATGACTCGTGACTATCTAGGTGAGAACCTCCATTTAGGGTTGCTGGCGAAAACCCTGGCCTGGGAGGATATCCTGTGTTCTTAAGGAGACCTGCAAATTGGTGTATGGAGCCATGGGTCACCTTAATGAATATGAGTATGACTTGATGATGTTCAGTTTACAACAGGGGATAGAGGATATCCGACTTTAACCGGTGCTGGTTTTGGCTGATAAATAGGGCCTGGTAAAGGAGCTACTACTGATGTAGGGTACTGTGGACCCGGTGCTATTAATGGGGTAGGGTACTGTGGAACAGGGTACTGTGGAGCAGGTGCTACTGCTATTGGAGATGAGTATACTGGATAAGGTCCCCCTACTGGAACGGGTGCATACAGAGGTAGAGGATATGATTTCTTATCTTTACACTGAAAAGTACAGAGCACCACAATTTATATATATCATATATATATATATATTATAAATCTATATATTATATATTATAATATATATATATAATATATATATATATATATATATATATATATATATATATATATATATAAAATATATATTTATATATATATATATATATATATATATATATATATATAATAAATATATATATATATATATAATATATATATATATATACTATATATAGTATATAATTATATATATAATATAATATATATTATATATATTACATATATATATATTTATATATATATACGTATAATATATATAATATATATATATATATATATATATAATTATATAATATATTATATATATATATATATATTTCACAGAGTATTTTATATTATATATATATATATATAATATATATATTATAATTTATGTAATATATTTATAAAAGTACAGACATAAATATATATATATATATATATATATATATATTTATATATACACCAAATAGTTATTTAAAGATAAATATCAAACCTTATGGATGACTTTTGATTTCATTTCTATTGACCGTTATTATTATTATTATTATTATTATTATTATTATTATTATTATTAT
>JABUQX010130065.1:27500-30000 GCA_015478945.1 Trachelipus rathkii
CAACAAAGTTGTAGGTTTATTTGTTACAGTAAATCTACAGTGGTCCGAAGTAGGGTTGGCCCAGGTGCAGTGCGGTGCGGTGCGGTTCGGTGCTGTGCTCCACACAAATCCAGTGTACCGGTGCGGTGCAACTTTTAAAATATAATGGAGTGGTGCGGTGCGGTGCGGTGCGGTGC
Source organism: Trachelipus rathkii (assembly GCA_015478945.1). Taxonomy (NCBI): domain Eukaryota; kingdom Metazoa; phylum Arthropoda; class Malacostraca; order Isopoda; family Trachelipodidae; genus Trachelipus; species Trachelipus rathkii. The sequence continues at coordinate 27,677 of JABUQX010130065.1, forward strand.
GGTGGGGTGCGTCACACAAATCCAGTGTACCGGTGCGATGCAATTTTGAACATGTAGAGGTTCGGAGCGGTGCGTGGTGCGGAGCGCGGTGCGCATTAAAACATAGAGGTGCGGTGCGGTAAGGTGAGACAAAAATGAAATTTGGTGCGGTGCAGTGCTTGGTGCGCTTACCCTGGTGAGGTACAATGCGGTGCGCAAAATTCTGGTGCTCCACCAACATTAGTCCAAAGGTAAGAGTAACTGAAGAACGAGGCATTGGGTTAGGGTTCGATCCCTCATCCGGATCCTAGGGTACAATTACCTAGGGTAGTTCCCCTAATAGAATAGGGTGATGGCAAGGAGATGCGAACTTGTTCGCAAAAATTTATAAAAAATATCCAATTTTGGGGGTACGAAGGGTATCTGAGTCTTTAAACACTGAAAACGCAAATACGTGGCACACGATCATTTGCCAATGGAGTGCTTTGCCTCACGTTTCCGCCCAACCCGTGAGGGGTAATATCATTACCTTTATCATTTTACAGATGATTTGTATAATCACCGATTTATAACACTTACCTTAGACATATATATATATATATATATATATATATACTATATATATATAATATATATATATTATATTTTATATTATATATATATATATATATATAACATTATATTATATAATATATATATATAATATATTAATATATATATATTTTGGTGGGATAACCAAACATGGTCAAATTGGTGCTCCTTGGCTTCCTTGTAGTGGGACAAAAAATCATTTTGCATTTACTCAATGTCTAGGGGGCCCAACTTTAGTTTTTTTAAAAGGGTTTTGACATCGTTTTTTACTATTTTTAAGTTATGAATTTTATATGCTTTGTTCTTCAAAATTTGGTTTTAATACTAATTGAGAGCTATTTCTGTCTCATTTCAGATCCAGACTATTCGACGTTTGAGATAAGTCCTGTGGGTGCAGTGTTTATTACTATTATTGCAAGACGTATCATGGCATGTGCAACAAGGCATAAAGACAGGCATGCAATATTCGGTTATCCACAACCACTTGTCGAAAATCAGCTACCACTGGCTGAGGATGTTTTTAGAGCCTACAAGTTCCATCAAGTAGTCAACAAAGATGCCAGTGTTACTCATCTAGCAAAGTTAGTGGCAACAGAAGTTAAAGGCATATACAATAAAGCAGGCATTCCAACAATAGAATTTGAAAGTGTTATAGTGAAAGTGAAGAGACTAATAGTGAATGTCAATGATTTGATGAAATATTCAAGAAATAAACAATCTTCTCTAACATATCAAGATAAAATAAAATCATTTTCTCGTCTCTTCGACATTAGCGCGTGCAAGTGTGTTCATAATGGTATAGTTGAACGTAATCAATGTCAATGTCCCAATGAAAAGAAAATCCCTGTATTGGAATGGCAATTTTGGCTTGATCAAAACACTTCAAGACGCATGATAATAGGAAAGGTGGACAAGGAAAGAACAGAGAAAAACATGAAACTTCAGGAAAGGAAAAGGAAACGGTTGACATTTGAAAGTAAGATGAGACACAAAGATACGCAAAAATGTGTAAGTTCAGTTGAATTATCAGGCAGTGAGAGTGATGTGCTAGAAGAATCATTTTCCTTAGAATCAGAAGAAATGGAAGAATGTCACCCTCAAAATAGAAACCAGTATCCTGAGTTGTGTAAAGCATTAGAGAGGACAAATGTGAGCAATAGAGATGCATGTCTCATAGTTAATGCTGCCCTCAAGGACCTCGGACTTCTGTCACCAAAAAACGTTGTTGATCCAAGTAAGTTACAACGCCAAAGAAAATACTGGAGAGACAAACAGTCAGAGGAGCATTTGCTGCAACACAGAGGTATGGTCTGCATTGGTTTCGATGGAAAAATAGATGAAACACTTGTCGATACTGGAGGTGTGCGTAGAAAAGTTAGAGAAGAACATTACGTGCTAGTGTCATTTCCAGATGCATGTTACATCGATCACGTTAGTCCTAACTCAGGAAGATCTCGAGATGTATTTAATGAAATTCTGGGTATTATTGAACGAACAAGATCTACAGAGACTTTAAGAGCAGTGATTTGCGATGGAACTCCTGTGAATACGGGTAACAAGAATGGAATAATCACACTGTTGGAGTTACATCTTAAAAGACCACTTCAATGGCTCATATGCATGTTGCATTTTAATGAACTGCCACTCAGGAAGTTATTTAGTGTTGTTGATGGGAAGACAACTGGCCCATCGTCACATGAAGGACCTATAACCAAACTGCTCTCATTTGATCCTCAGACCAAACCCATCATTAA
>JABUQX010130065.1:35000-37500 GCA_015478945.1 Trachelipus rathkii
ACATTCTCACCTAAGAAAATTTCCAGATAACCTAGGCGATGTTAGTGATGAGCAGGGTGAACGCTTCCATCAAGATCTAAAGTTCATGGAAGGACGTTACCAGGGCAAGTGGGATATCAATATGATGGCCGACTATTGTTGGAGCTTGATGAGGGATATTCCAGACGCTATGCACAGTAGATCGTCTACGAAGAGAAAGTTACTACCATCGTAGGTATGTTTACATTAACTAAACCCATTCCTTCTATTACATTCATTGTTGTCCCATATTACTCTCTTTATTCATAGTTGTATTAAATGTTTAATATATATCTATCAAAGACATGCATCATATCATTGCGATTTGTTTCTCTCCCTTCATATATATATATATATATATATATATAACCAATATATATATTTATATATAAACACTATATATATAATATAATAATATAAATATATATATATATATATATATATTATATATATTATATATATTATATATATAATATATATATATATATATATATATATATCCAATAATTGTGATAGACCCTCTTGAAAAAGGTAAAATCATAAAATTTTACAAATCTGTGTTACACACAATATCTCACAAATGCGATGTGATATGCAAAAACCGATTACATTTGCGGAATCAGCACCTATAGAAAAGAGATAGTGATCCATTGTTTACCAGTGTTATATACAAAGTAATAAAACAAAAAGTAAATAACTATTTCTTACCTATAGCAAACCATTCACATATTAAAAATAATTAAATGAAAATTGAAAAGTTTCGTAGTTAAAGATATTAAACTAAACTTCATTTGAATAAGCTCTAAGGTTAAAATGACAGAACATTAGCAGTTCTCCATTTTCAGGGGATAACCTATTTCTTGTGGCTTCATAAATATTTCCTCCTGTTCTAAATATTCTTTCACTTTCGACTGATGACGGTGGAGCTGAAAGGTATTTTATTGCTAGTTTTTTCAAATTCATAAAACTATTTCCAGTGTTTTTCCACCAATTGAAGGGAATATCATTGTCTTCACTGGTCAAAGTAGGCAAACTTATATATTTGTTTATTTCTTGATGTAATTCCGTATGTAGCCTTTTACTTTTATGTACAATAATCACATCGTCAGAAGAATGGGACTTTCTTTTTTCCCTCTCACTTTCTTTTCTGTATGACGATTTTGATGCCACAATTTCTTTAAAACAATCCATTAAAGAAGTGAAAATGGAACCTTCAGCTTCACTTTCCCCACTACGTGAATCATCGTCAGCAGAAGAGTCAGGAGCTAAATTTTCATGCATTTCTTTCCATGCCTCAACGACCATATTTTTTACTGATTCATCTGATTCATGTTGAAAAATTAGCTTGAATCGCAGATCTAAGAAAGTAGCTACACACAAAGATTTATCACATAGAAACTTAGAAAGTCTTTTTTCTACTGATTTCTTAAGCTCTTCAACGAGTGTAATTATTCCACTGAAGCTTTTGCTTTTAATTGCCTTATTTAAAAATAGATTTATTGCTAAAATGGAAGGGATCACTTGGGCGACTGTTACTTCACGTTTAATGCTTGTTTTAGTGATGTTGTCAAATGGCTCAAGTAAATGGAATAATTTTGCCACTGAAAATCAGGGAACATTTTCTGATTGCATTCAGCAGCCTATATGGATATGTGAACTTTTTGCTCAAACAATCTTTTAAGCATATCATAAGTTCTGTTCCAGCGTGTAGAAACGTCTTGAATTAATTTATGCTGTTTGACATTCAGCTGCATCTGTAAAGTTTTAAGCTTTGCAGCTGCCGTTGCTGAATGGTGAAAATGAGAGGATATGATTCTGCAAATAAATAAAATATCTCTAACAGACTTCTGACATAATGTTTAATCGTGAATGCATAGTTGCAACATGTGAATAAAACATGAAAGTAGTAGGAGAGCCATTCCGTTCGAAAATGACCTTGACCACCTACCTGACCTTGACCTTTTTTTACCTTGACCTTGACTGACCTTGACCTTTTTTGAGCCCAAATTTTTTCGGCCCCCTTTGATCTTCCATGGGTCATTTTTGGCCCACGGTATTTTTTGGCAACCCTAATTTTTGGCAACCCTAATTTTTAGCACCCTTTCGAAGAAAGGGTGCGCCAGATGGAGGCGAAGCCTCCATCGTACGTATTGCCCCCCTATTTTACGCCCCCTAATTTTTTCGACCGTGGGCCATTTTTGCCCACGGTAATTTTTGATATGTCTTTAGGGACTTAGCCCTTTTGTGATGTCTTAACCTTGTTGTTTCGAATCCTCCGCACCCGCAGGTGCGAACCGCAGACCCGCAAGCCCACCGCGTTTTCCCGCCCGTCGCGTGCGCCCTCAGGCACGTTTTCCCGCCCGTCGCGTGCGCCCTCAGGCGCATTTTTCGCGTTCCCGCCCGCCTGGACTGCCCCTAGCCTCCACCAGCCTTCACCTACACACATATATATATATATATATATATATATATATATATATAT
>JABUQX010130065.1:40000-43312 GCA_015478945.1 Trachelipus rathkii
CACACACACACAAACACACACACACACACATACACCACACCCACTTACACTTATACCACACATTCAGCTATGACACTTACCACTCACTAATAGACACTTACACTTAACATTTACACTTATACAACACGTAATAACACACGACCAGCCTTTGTCTTCATGGGTCAATTTTAAGCCCACCCCTAAATTTTAGGCACTTAAAACATTTTTATTAAAAACATTTTTCGCGATCCTAAAACTGTAACTCATTACAAACATCTTTTATATTTTACTTAGTACTTTTAATTATAATTTTTAAAAATTGCATGTAAGAAGAAAAAAACCAGCAGTGTCTGTTATATTAACATTTTATTTTACTACAATTGTACGAAATTTTATTTAAAACATATATTTTTACAGACGATTAAAGCAGTAAAACAGAAAGTAAAGCAGTAAAAGCAGTCAAAACAAAACGCATACTAATCCTTAGGTGTTAGGTAACACCTCTATTGTTTTAACTGTTTTACTGCTTTAACTCATGTTTTACTGCTTTAACTCATGTTTTTACTGCTTTAACTCATAATGTTTTACTGTTTTAACTCACATATTTATTAACATTTTACATACCTTAAAGCTGTAAATCAGTAAAAACAATAGAGGTGTTACCTAACACCTAAGGGATTAGTAATGCGTTTGTTTTACTGCTTTACTGCTTAACTTTCTGCTTTACTGCTTTAAACTCATATACCATTACAATACCTTAAAGCAAGTAATCAGTAAAATAATAGAGGTGTTACGCTAACACCTAAGGGATTTAGTAATGCTTTTCTTTTTACTTCTTTACTGCTTTTAATTTCTGCTTACTGCATAAACTTTCTGCTTTCACTGCTTTAACTTTCTGCTTTACTGCTTTAACTCATATGTTTTACTGCTTTAACTCATGTTTTACTGCTTTAACTCATGTTTTACTGCTTAACTTTCCTGCTTTACTGCTTTAACTTTCTGCTTTACTGTTTTAAAACTTTCTGCTTTTACTGCTTACAAAAACTCATATATTTATTAACCATTATTTTTTTTATTTTGTTTTTAAAACTTTTATTTATTTACATTATTATTTTTATTTATTTTTATTATTATTTTTATTATTTTATTTTTATTATTTTATTTATATTATTTTTATTATACTTAGTGTTATTTACTTCATCCCTATTGTGATTAATATTTCACACACACATACACACGCACACACACACAATACACACACACACACACCACACATATCATACACACACAACACACACACATACACACTTACACTTATACACACATTCACTATGAATCTAATACACACATTCACTATGACAACTTACATTTCTCCATAGACACTTACATTTACACTTACACTCACAAACAGATTTACTTACACTCACACAGATTTACTTACACTCACACACAGATTTACTTACACACACAAAAACACAGATTTACTTACACTCGCACACAGATTTACACACACAACACACCAACACACACACACACACACACAACACACACACACAACACACACCCACGCACACTCACTTACACATATAAGTATAATTTATTAAAACATTTTTATGTTTTAATTAAACACGTAAATTTATATTACTCAATTCAAATATAACAAAAATTATTTCAAAGTTTCTTAAATACTTCTATAATAAATCAACCATTATCTTTGAACAAAGAATTTAATTATTAACTGTTAATACTTTCTGTTTATAAATTTTATACAACTATCAAGTTTTAAAATAACTTTTTACTAAAATTTTATGAAATTTTATTAAAAACATATATTTTTAACGTACCTTATATAGCAAATAAATCAGTAAATTCAGTAAGGTCAGCCCCTAGCACCCCTCTACACCAAGCTATGCCACGTTTTGTTCTATTGACTTACTGCTTTACATCATCTTTAGCCATGTAATAAGTATAAAAATAACAAAATAAGTTCTTCTCTGCTAACATAACATGTATTTTATTAAAATCATTCTAAGTTTTTATTTAAAAATAACAATTATTCACTTACATTTATATTATTCACTCGATGTTAACTAAAAATATTTCAAAGTTTTTTAAATAATTCGGGTTTTCTTTATTATTATTATTATTATCTATGTACATTGACAATCCATCACGAGAAAACACAACAACCCGCACTCCTTACAGATACGAAACTGACCTCTCTCTCTCTGTAAAATGTGTTGAAATAACTACTTTAGGTCTAAATTTAGGATAATCCTTTTTGTAACCCGGGGCGATTTAAGCCTAATTCCAGGTCAAAATATATTTCAAACTGACCTTTTTCTGTAAAATGTGGTGCAATAACTACGTTAGGCCTAAATTTAGGCCTAAATTTAGGATAAGCCTTTTTGTAGATGGGCTAATTTAATCCTAATACCAGGTCAAAAGGTAATTCCCGTATAGACAAGAATCATTGTTATTATTATTTTTATAAATATATTTCAAACTGAAACATGCTGGATCGGTAAGATCCTTTAAGCAGGTAAGAAGGAAATGTTTTCCTTACTTGTGATTGGTCCGGGGTAATCCTTATCTCTATATGACCTCGTATGTGATTGGTCGAGAATTATTTTATCGTCTTTTGAAAATTAACTTTGTTCTTTAATCTTGTATTTGAGCAGGTGTGTGTTTTATTATCTTTTAGACCCAAACTCATTTTAAAATCATAGTCATTTTAGCTGTTAAGCGGTGCACAAGTTATCTGATTTGTATTAAAAGTGTTTTATTTTTACTAAGTGTATATCATATTTATAATAAATACTTACATTGAGGAATAATTATTAATTTCACTAGAATAGATAATAATTAATTCACTAGTTCATAAGCTAACCACCAGGGCTCAGCATGAGCCCCACCCGCAAAGGCAGCCAACCCCGCACCCGCTGGTGCGTCCCGCCGCGTCCCGCCCGCCGCGTGCGCCCGCAGGCGCAAAAACCTCCCCGCGTGCCCGCCGCCGCGTGCGCCCGCAGGCGCAATATTCCGCGCGAAAGAAATATATATATATATATATATATATATATATATATATATATGTGTGTATATAATATATATATATAATATATATATAATAATATATATAATATATATATATATATAATATATATATATCTATAATATTATATATATAATATATAATATATATATATATATATTTATATTGTGTGTGCGGGTGAGTGTAAGTGTCTATGGGTGAACGTAAGTGTCTATGTGTATGTGCGTATGTGTGAATAAGAGATATAGTGTATGTGTGTATAAGTGTAAGTGTAAGTGTCT
>JABUQX010130067.1:0-21179 GCA_015478945.1 Trachelipus rathkii
ATCTCACTTATCTACTATACATATAGAGATCCCAATTTAGTATACTATATTTGAGTTAGTGTCGGAACTGGCTACTATCCAAACCTACCCCAAAACGCGATATGTAATGGAGCCAAAACAGGCCTCCTATAACTATATTACCTTGATGGTAGTCTTTGCGAACCACACGTGAGCACTGAGCTTCGATAAAAAGATATAACAATGTTGTATGGTTAATCATATCACACCTATCTACACCAATACACACCTCTCCATAATCACCTAATACATATAGCCTTTCAAAATATCACTCATACCTATTATAGCTACATAAAAAATATTTTAGTTCCCTATCCCTACAAATAGAATAATCAACTCAGATCACTGGCAAGTGTTATATTTTTCCTAAAATCACATTATATTAATTAAAATCCCGAAATAATATAAGGATTTGTCAGTCCACATATCACCCTCTTCTACTCATTATTTATTCCTCTAACCTATTGTATTCGGTAAATACTATTTTATTACTTACATATAATATATATAATATATATATATCTATAATTACTTTTTCCTAAAGAATATAGTTATAGATTATAATTATTATTATACCGGTATGTTTTTAATTGTAATCTTACAGAAATATATTAATAACAAATATTAATTGAAAGGAATCAATTTCGCAGCTGAAGCGAAGATAAAGCGTTGGTAATTGGTATCTTATTAATGACCTTTAGAGGTATGTTTAGAGTATTATTATTCTTTATCGTATTGACTAACAAAATTATTATTCATTTGAATCATCTCATTGTTTGTACTAATCGAGACACAACGTTGCGTCGTTAAGAATATATAAAACTCTCTACTCAATAGCATGTGAGTCGTATACGTAGATTTAATTTATTGTTATAAATATTGATGTTATTAATTTAATTATATATATATCTGTATATTATATAATTATATTAGCTCAATAATTACTATGTTCATTATTTGTGTCATAAAAATTTAATTGATTGAAGGCTGAGTTCTCTAAATGCGCTGTGCATACGCATTAATGAGAGTTATATACGTATACATACCGAAACACATCTCATTATTACATAATTACATACAATGTAGTTTGCCCAATAAATTTATTGTCTTATCATTCTCTCATATCAATTCATTCTATTTAAATGTGTGATTTCCTCCTAGGAACAAAGTTCTATTGCATATAGGTAAGTTTTAATCTTCATCTGTATAGTATATTTGTTTAGTCTATTGGTATATATTATATCTTTGATGTCATTATAAAAGTCTACTCACTATTAGGGCGCATATAATAATAATAGTATACTATCTATTTTGATTCTTAGAAATTTCTTGAATGCAAGTAGTTTAGTATATACTATATAGAGAAGAGGTAATATTACACTATATATATAATGAATTATATATATATATATATTATATATATGTATATAATATATTAGTATATATATATATATATTATATATATATATATAATATATAATATATATATTATATATATAATAATAATATATATATAATAATTAATATGATATATATATATATTCATATATATTAATAATATATAATAATTATTATATATTATATTATATATATATATTATATGATATATTATATATATATATATATATATATATATATATATATATATATATATATATATATATATATATTAATATAATATATTTATATATATATAATATATATAATTATATAATTTATATATATATAATATATTATATATATATAAATTATATATATATTAATATAAGTATATATATATGAATGACTTATAATATATATATATTATATTAATTAAGTATGATATATATATATATAATATATATATAATAATAATAATATATCCAACTCACACTCCTATATATAAATATATTTAATATCAAATATAATAATAATTACTTTAAGAGCATTCCTCGGGTAAATCATCTTTTTTTCTTGAAGATAATATATTATTATAAAATAAATAATACGATTAATTATTTATATAACAAATTATTATATTTATTAATCCTTTTCACCGAATAATCGAGAGTATATGAGATATATCAAATACGAACATCTAATCTTAGGCTGATGGAACCACTCATATCTTCAGAGAAAAGAGGCATTGATTTTGACACCAAAATAAGATATAATTGAAACATTATCACCACCGTAAAACCCAAGAACTATCTACGCAAAATTCTAACTCGAAGTGGCGCAGCAAGACTAAAGAAGTGACTAGAGACTCGGAGGCGTATGGTATAATTTTTGAGAGTCCTTGCGAGTCAAGTCTTATAGACGAGGACACGGAGAGATGGGGAATGAGGAGGCCGATGCACTAGGGGCCTGTTGGAGTCCTGGAGGTTGCACACCCGTCGTAGCCCTTATGGAGTCTGTAATTGCATTAACCTCGGTAAAAGGGAGCCCGCGAGGGCCGGGGCCTTGAGATTTTTGGCCTGGGGAAACTAGAAAATCGAGAGCGAGAGGGGACGAGAGCGGAGGCGCAGAGAGTCTTGACCATACCTAGGCATGACAACATAGGTCATATAAAATAGATTCAAGTTAAGCGAATATATATACTATTATGTTATAGAAAAAAACAGGAGAAGATCGGCTAAGAGTATAACAACAGAACATGACACTAGAGTTAGGAAAAATAGAAGAGGTTCGAAAGAAATTTCATCAAAAAAACATGAATCGGTCCTCCGTCATAAATAAATAATGTTACCAAAATATATTCATAATAAAACGAGAGCAAGGCACCAATTGTGCTACGTGGGCGAAGTCATTAAATGGTGGATATAGATAAAGCGAGTAGTGTGATATCAACTCCCCTAACTCAATATATATACCGACGCATTATACTGCCGTTATGTTAGTAACCTAATAGTAAATAAAATAAGTAATATGAGGTTTCCTAGGTACATATAGCTTTGATTATTATAGTCAGGATACAATAGTATGAATTTATATTAATCATGTTCACATAGGTGTAGATATATACGTTAGAGTCATCGATAAGATATATAAGAATAAGTTTATGGATCGTGAGTTTTAGAGTAAGTAATGTAAAGAAGTTGAATTTTTCAAAATGAGAGAAGACACAATTATAATATATACGTGTGACCCTATTAAGTGAGGATATATTAACTAATACGACAATCGCACATAGGATAGATGAATGCTATAGGATTTGAGAGCAGACACAGTAAGATTAGAACAATGGCTAGCAGTTTGCGGATGAAAAGAGGGACGTAACCATTGACATATGAGTGGAAGAACAGACAATAGTCGACTGCGCATATTGAAAGTAAAAGAATACAGTAGTTAAAGTATTCTATAAATCAGAAAGAGAAGATACAGAGAGTATGAGACTAAAGAAAAGGTAGACAATGAGAGAGTAGTGAGCATATAAAACAGAACACTAGAGAGATGAAATAAACTAAATTAATCACACGAAAGGAGAACAAGAATACGACGCGCATCCATATAACGACGAGTCTGAAGTGATGGATGCAGTATACAGCGAAGAAAGACGCTAATGGACAAACATGAAAACTTATAAAGAGAAGAGTAATATGGAAATCCAAAGTAAGTAGCAGCTGAGAGAGAGAGAAGAAGTTGACTTGAGATCCATATGGGATACTACTAATCAATATGAACTTTAAGTATGAGGAAATAGGCGCGAACGACGCGCACACGACAGACTCCTACATATTTTCAATTCGGGTTTTAATTCAAAAATAGACTCCCATATAGAGTGCGCCACGGACAAAGAGACTACTATCTAGATCAGTAGTTATAGAATATCATCAGTGAGGATAGGAGAGAGATGATGTGTCAACTAAACAGTTTGATTCGACTGGCAATAGGGACTTGAGCCTGAGAAGCAATAGACTGCATGGATATGAGGACTATGTTTCCACTGGGGTAAAGTGTGGAAATGAAGGATATCACAGACTGATCCACGGAGACAGTGTCTAAAGAGAACTCTCGGCGTGATAGTATGTGTCGAAGAATACGAAATGTATATATGATTTAGAGACACATGAGTTTGGACCCGAGCGATAGGGGCGACGGCCGTACCGCAGTCGGACTTATAACAGAATAGAGATACGCAATGACGACCTCCCTATGTAGAGGAAGGAAGTCTTATGGAGCGAAAAAATTTGAAAATACTTGTGGTTATCTGAAGGAGGAATGACTGAAATATAATGACGCAGGCATAAAGGAAAAGCATTGGATAGAGCGTGATTGAGAGTTTCATACTACGGAGAGTTAGTGATATAGACGATTGTGATTAGAGGGCATAGATAGTAACGAGGAAGAAAGTCTGGAGACGGAGTGTGAATATGGGACCTAGCTTCAGTATGATTGCACATACTCTCTGACAAACGATCGAAGCAGGTTGAGAGATGTCCATTCCGGGTCACTTTGAGAAATTTTTAGAGTGAGCTGTACAATGAGTATCTAATGCTAGGAAGAGTTGAAGAGGATTGCGTCTTAGCTATCGTTGAGTTGTAGATGAGTATGTGGCAGGCAGATCGAGGAGTACTTGCGTAGAATGGTGATAATAGGAAATCAGGGTGGAGGGTACGTTAGTCACTTGCGGAAGTCGGAGTCAGACCACCATAGATGAATCATAAAGTGAAAGAGAGGCTCGCGAATACAATGGAGTCGGCAAGTCGGTAATGTGAGTTAACAGTATGTGACGTTGAGATGGCGGAGAACACAGAAAAGATATGGAGAGAACGGCTAACATTTCTAAGATATGAGATATTGGAGTCAAGGTATAATAAATGTTTAACACCTGCGACAAAAGATATCAAACTGAGAGTGCTGATCTACTATTCATGATGATCTGCTAACATATTCCACGTGCCTCATAATCTTAAGTTCTACTCGCGAGATCTTGCGATTTCCATCTTGAGAACATACATACTAAACACATGTATCATTGCATTCCTGTAATTGAACACTCTCGGAATGTACTCTTCATACACACGACTACATACAACCCCACTAAACAACACCTTTCCTACATATACCATATATATGTCTGCGAGGTCTTGCATAAATTATCATAGTCTCACAACAGTTCCAAAACCAGTTAACAATACCTATATAATAATATTCGTTCTTCGATCCTCGCACCGCAAAACTTGTGAAAACTCTAAATCACACTCTATTTTCAAGATGACTACTGATACACTATATATATATAGCTAGCTCTATATTGTACCGATATATGAATAGAAATTATATCCTTATCATCCACTAGATAATGATATACTAATATTTTTTTCCCGCCATAAAGATTCTTTTCCCTACATAAGAGGTCCTCATTAGTATATTTGTATATAGTGTGCGGACTGCAACGTCGCACGTGGGCCAACAGCTGCTCCTTCGTTTACTAAATCTTGACTCCTATATGCTAGGATCAGGTATATGCCTGAACACATGCACGAGAGAGAGCAGACAGAGACAGTTCTAATCTGACTTTGTAATGTGAGATCACATTTGTTATAAAGGTGATTCTGCCAGAGTAATTCAAGAAAGAACACACGCGATAGACAAAATCAACACCTCCAATTACTCATAGTACAGATGATGCTGAAATCTAAAAATAATCACCATCCCTATTCGCATTACACTAACACAACTTCTCAAATGTCTATATGTCTTCCACAAATGACATCACAACATATATCCAGTAAACGAACACAAGAGCATGTAATAAGGAGATACTGAGCATACACTTATCATGTATAAGGCACACTGAGAGTACGCATCGGAACTTAAAAGTAAAAGAGGCAGGAGCCCTGTCGAGAGTCCCCTATGTATCACAAATATTCCACCTCACACCCTAAATCACACTCTATTACATTATTTATGGCTATAGCACCTGAGAAGTAGAAGTTGAATTAACACTTCCTACTGTATAAATACACGAAGATCATTAACTGTATCATTACACATTTCCACAGATATCTGAGAATATTGCGCTGCCTTACTCTTTAAAATGAAACCTAACTCAATATTAGGTACTTTTTTCGTGTGATTTAATTTATATTTAAATCTTCTGATAGTCAGTCTAAGTGTAGCGCAGGTATTATCTGTATTTTACATGCTCCTCGCATTAATTATTTTATAATAGGATAGTACCTAAAGAGGTCTAAAATTATAGTGAGACCTTGAGTCTATGGACAATGCTTAGGGTCTCGTGAGCTGATTGAAGAAGCTATAAATCATCTGCAATGATAGTAGCCCGAAAATCGATCTACATTATAAGATGAAGAATGCTGCGCGTAAAAAAGTAATTTATGCTAGCAATGCTATCTATATATCTACCAACTATTTATAAAGTGTTATTGGTTCCCTAGGAACAAATCTATTGAATATATATAAATATTTAACCTCATCGTTAATATATATGTTACTAATATATATATATATAATATTATATATATATATAATATAAATATATTAATATATATATATTATTATATATTATTATATATATATATATATATATAATATATATATATATGATATATATATATATATATATTATTTATATATATATATAATATATATATATATATATAATATAAATATCTATGATAAGAACCTTCAAATTAAAATTATATTTTAAGTTATATAAAATTTTTAAAATATCGCTTTAATCTCTATTATATATAATTATTATCATAAATAATACACAAAAAAAAATAATAGTTAAATATCTAACAATATAGTAATTAAAGATATATTTAGAAAGAGGAAAACTAAATTGTAGTGGGTGAAGATTTATATATATATCTTAGTTGAGTGGCTGTATAGTTCCATATATATTAATTATAATATATATATATTACATATATAATATTATATATATATTATTATATATATAATATATATTAATATTATATTATATATATAATATAATATAATATATAATATATATAATATAATATATATATATAATATATAATATACATATTATAATATATAATATATAAATAATATTATATAAATATTATACTATATATATATTTATAATTATATATATATATAATATTATATATTTATAGATTTTATTATAATATTAATATTATAATATATATATTATATATAATATTTAATTAATTAAATATATATATATATATTATAATATAATATATATATATATAATATATATATTAATATATATTATTAATAATTAATTATATATATAATATTATTAAATATATATATAATATTAATAATATATTAATAATATATTTAATTTTATATCAATTTCAATAAACAAATTTTTGGAAAAGATTTAATGAAAATAAATTTGATTTAATTTGAGGAGTTAATTTTCCAATTAAATTTAATTAGTATCCGTTAAAATTATATATTATAAACTAATTATATAATAATTTTATTTACTCATATATATATATAATATGAAGTCAGCAATTCAAATTTCGATAAATTTATACCAACAGGTATATATAACACGGGAAAATTTATATTTAAGGCCATCATTTCTAACGTCTGACTATAATATAATATACCCAAAAAAAAAAAAAATGATTATATTTTAGTAATGTATATATACCACATTGCATCAACTCATCATAAAAAACACAAAAGAGAGTAAATAGGAATATTAAAAAATAAATTTATATATAAATAATGAATTGAGTTTTGTTATTGTAACCCATTCATATTATTTTTAATTTAATATAGTAAAATTTATGGCTAGTTTAAAATCCATCTAGAGATTAAAAAAACCTAATAATAAACTATATCCAATAGGTTTTTTTCAACTTGAATTTTTGGCCGGGGCTACGAGGGTGCCAATAGGGGATCCAGAGTGATAAGGCCTACCGTTACGAGGTAATAACTCAATTAATTATTCATATGTGCAAAGAGAACACAGGCATTTAATAAAAGTATGATAAGGGCGTTTAAATAATATTAATAATATAATATTTAAATAGTCTATATTAATAAAAACTCATAGAAGCAAAGTGGATTCAGAATGTGAAGTCTATAAATAATTAGACACAGAGACCTTAAAAGTATATTATGACTGGATTTGAAAAAAGAAGTGAGTCACACCTCTAACAATATGAAATTAGGAAAAAGCAATATACACTAGAGAGCAACCGCACACATACTATTATTCAAACCTTGAGAAATTCCATATATTTATACATTCAACAACGTTCGAGAATACAGTCACACATAAGCATGCCATCAAAATCAGCTATGCGACAAACACAATATTAGTGCTAAAATAAAACAACAATAGTAAGCGTATTTGAGCAAAGTGAGAGTATGGTAAGAAGCGAGAGAGATGAGGTTCTATAACATCCTCACACAGAAGCATCTGCCAGTTGTATTGAAAAGCTGTATATAATTAAAGAGTATAAGATAAAATTATAATATATAATGAGGTTTACTCGATGGTACAACTTATATTTTGATGTTCAGAACAAAGTAATGTTATTTAAATGTACATCACTGTATTACAGTAATACAACTGAGGTCACACATCAAGAGATACATTATCTGAGAGAAAGAAAATGGAAAACGTATATGGTAGTATATGTATTGAAAGGAGAGAGTATAGTTAAAATGAAGATCGATACAGTTCGAATCAAAAATCTCAAAAATCTACAATGTTATAAATCATTACAAGAGAGAGTGGACATCATGATTTGCCATGTTTGTGATACACATAATCATATTCCAATCAAGTTCTGGTACTAGATAAACACTTTGAGATTTGATACACAGAGTGCATCAAAGAGTGTGAAAGTAGGGAGATGAGCTTACATATATAATGAGATGCTATTAAGAATGAGAAGCTTTCACAACGTATATAGAGCACTGATATGAAAAGTATATGGAGAAATTTTTGTATGTGCACGTTTGAGACAATTATATAAAGAGTTGATTTATTCATTAAGAAGGTACGTTCACACTGAAAAGTGAACAGGAAGAAATTCTTGAAAAAGATCGTCGGATATCGATTAGAGATAATTGAATAAAAAGTTTAATATGTGAGAACGTGGTTAATAATAAATAATAGACACCTTATTCCTATCAGGCAATCAACAATTTATAACATGAGAATAGTGAGGAAGATAGTCCGCTCAATTACAAAACGAGTGCTATGATTGTGAATAGTAGATCCAGAGAGAAAACCTGAACAATATAGTAAAGCAATAAGGAGTAAAAGGCACGAAAACCATAAGTAGAGAGGGCTTTAGGAGAGTCCAGTGTAAGACATATACCTATAATATACTCTGAATATCATATCTAGACCCTCTTGAATTAATGTACGTATATAATCAAGCGACTCCTACCATCACACTAAGAACTTACCCAATCAGTCCCTCCTTTAATGAGGCAAAGAAGACCATTAAATTCAATAGTTAGATATAGAGATAAGTATAGCTCTCATAATATCATATCTGTACACCTATCTAAGAGCGATTACGAGAGAAAGCCATAAAGATTGATACCTAGATAAAAGGAAAATTAGGAAATAATTCCAGAGTATATTTAGATTAAATACAGTGAAAATAGGCAGTTAAGAAGAACACTACTACTACTACTATATAGTAATTATTTTATTATATTAAGATAAACTTAATATAACATAAAGTATTAGAAACAGTCTATGGGGACGATATGATTATAGGAGAAAGAGAATATAATAAGATGAACGTACTATACCTTTAACATATATATAATTAATATATTACATAATATATATACATTTTATACGGTATTGAGAATAAGAGAATATGTAAAATAATGAGCGCCTTATATCAATACGTGAGTAGAGGAAATAGTATATCGAGTATTATAGGGCTAGTAGTCACATAAAAGTAATTATGTAAGAATATGAGATACGTGAGGGACCAGGCTGGACTAAGCTCTAGTAAATGACACACTCTACTGAAACTCGAGAAATGATTATATTAAGAAATAGCCAGTACTATATATAATTCTTCAGCTCATCTACTTCCGGGAAGTGATATTGAGCTTTATCACTCTGTCAGCGTACGAGCGAGCCAAGGCACTAGATAGCTGTTCAGTACAGGTATACGCGTGTCCGTCTGGACTTATCGAGGTATCCCTACTGTCGCGCTGCGAGCAGTCGGGGAGCGTCATTCGTTGGTATAGCTGACATCTTTCTCAGAAGATCATCTACCGGAATTCCCGGAGTCAGCGTCAGTTCGCGCGGATCGTGTAACCCCTTGCTACTTGCGGCGCCTGCGCGTCGGCACATTCTGTTCAACGAGTCGTTCAATGTATGGTTCTGCGAGTCGTCCGGAGCCTGCCAGAGTCCTCGGCCCAGGATTGCCGCGCGCGAATCAACCATTCTCAAGATACGTCTGCACCGACAGATCTCGGCACACGATTAAAACACTTTCACACAGATGTATCTAATTTCGTTGCAACCATAACTGTGCAATATTGTATTCTAATACCATCCATCATATCGCCGAACGCTTATATCTTGTACTTATCTTATATAACGACTCAGTTCTAATAAATTATCCACAATCTCTACGAGAGACCACTATGTCATATTGAACACATCTTCGCCACTAAGCATTGTTGAGACATCAGTCTATTCCTCTAGAGCTTCACCGATACAGTCTATAGGGAGATTAGTGCAGATACATACACAAGTATCATAGACATCATAACAATCACCTTTTTTATTATACACACCTCTATTATCGATGTCAAACAATTCTTATAATTCAAGAACAATGAAGAATAAATTATCATATATAGGCTAACGTAAATGAGAAATTTTCTATATCTATCATTATAGCCATAATTGAATAAACTATTAATACTTAATAGTCTAGTTGTTATATTAATGTAATTAATATACCTATAATCTAAAATCAGAGGATAATGACTATACTGAAAGATAACATATATATACAAAATATAATATATATTTAATATAATTCAAACAAAAGCACATAATAAAATCTTTTGCACATCATTTGAGAGTAATTGTGTGAGATCAAAATTAAAATAGAGGTAGCTAAGTAGAAGTATCTAACAAAAAAAAGATAAGCGTGATTACTAGTAGAGATCACTATCATACGTACAGTACAATTATATTGGACACATATAACTCACAAGGTGATAGGACACGAACTAAACAAGATGATCCGTTAAACCTAACACCCAATCGTTACATCAAATAGTCTGGATATCATAAGTGATCTTCGCTACCTCTATAGCAAAAGTGTCACGCCAAAATATAATATAGGTCCTGTGTATTAAGTGAAAAGAGCATCTCGAAGATGATATGGAACTAGCTTGTATTGTTCACTTATGTGGAGTAAAATGCAGCTGTTGCGATTTGGCTTCAGAGAGAGGATCGTAATAAGTGCTCGACCAGTGCAATTAATCATAGATTTGGAATCACAAGCAACTTAACATTAACTAGTTAAATTCAAAATATGAGTTTGCGCATCAATACAAATTGTCTGTATAATAGATTGAATTAAATAACATTATTATTGTTAGAGTCCAGATAGTATGCAATCAGAGGAGTGAAGCACTATTACAAAACAGAGCATAGAGAGAAATGTACGCTAAGATGAGCATAAATCGCATTCTTGCTATAATAAACCAATCTCCAATCAGCTCAACGTTTATGTACAGAGAGAGTGGAACCTCGCCTTTTTCTCTTGTACCATGAATGATAAAAGACTAGAGACCAAAGAGATAGAAGAAAACAATTGAAAGCGATAATTCCAGGCTAGACTGCTATGTTATCTAGTGCTATTGTTTTTCTTCAAGACTAACTATATTTATAATTTATATTTTAAGAGATGCATATATTAAAGCATTAAGTCATTATAACATCACTCATTATCAATCAATTTATTGTACTAAATGCACGTTATTATTAAATATGATCTATTATTAATAATATAATAAATAATTTTTAACTTTTATTTATAAAAATAAATGAGTGATATATATAATGTCATGTAATTTTTATCATCATGTATATAACTATTATATAGTTAATAAATATATATATTATATAATATATCATATATAATATATTATATATTAAAATATTATTATAAAATAATTAAATTAATAAATTATATATATTTACATATTAATATACATATTATATAATATAATATTAATTATATATATTATTATATATATATATAATATATATATATATATGGTATATATATAATATATTATATAGATAATATAAGAATATATCCGTTAAAGACTCCATCATTCCCGACTTATTTAATGATATCAAAATATTTTTTCGTATGAGTCGAGTATATGACACCAAAGGATCAAGTTTGAAGGAGATTGTTTGAATAAGTTATAATGGAGTTAAAAAAAATAAATAATTGCATCAATTTTAAAAAGAGCAACAGAAACAGCAAACTCTTCAGATTTATATGCTATATATGGATATTCAAATTAACCTTACTAGAGAGAGGTAAGAGAAAACTATAATTTGATAGTATGGTGAAAGATTTATCATAAGTTTGTAAATGGCATTGAGTGTATGATAAAATCACATATAAAATATTATTATATTTATATATGTAAATAATTAGTAATAATAAAATATATAATAAAGTCTATTCTTCTCTTTATTCTTCGGGTATCAAACGAGAAATTATGTTTTAACTTTCTCAAGTTTATAAACCTGATCACCCAATACGTCCAATACTATCCCGACTGGCACGATAAATTATGTTTTTATAATTCTTCATCCCTTTGTTATAAAATTTAACTAACATTACTTATTCTACCAAGGACACATTTTTTTTGGTTAATGAAATTATAAAATTTCCCTACCCAAGTTCTGCTGTTTTAAGCTTTTATGCAAATGTACCATTGGCTGAATCATTCAAAATAATTTTATAAATTAATTGAAGACTCTTCAACGATATGTAGCTTAGATAATAATCAAAACTTTTATGAATTACTCCATATATCAACAAAGACATAATATTCAAGTTTGATGAAAATTTTTATAAGTAAATTGATGATCTTTCGATGGGAAGTCCATTAGGTCCACCCTAAATAATATCTTCATGTGCTATTATGAAATAATTTGGTTTCATGAATGTTCTACTTAATTCAGGACCCTTTTTTGAACAGAAGATAAATATTGATGATTTCATTTTGCTTTACGAATTTATTGACCACGTTGATATGTTTTTACAACATATCAGCTCAAAACACTAACATTAAATTCAGAATTAGAGTAGAGTAATTCTTCTGCGTTTTTTATATTTATTGTGTATGTATACGTTTTAGTTGTAGTGGTTTTTATTATATATTGGTTATGTTGTCGTTGGTAGTATTATATTATGGTAGGTGTGTGAGTGAACGTGCGTTATTTTTCTCTATCATATTTGAGTAGTATTTTATTATTATATGATATTATATGATATCGCAGTAGTCGTAGTTAGTGTGCTCTGGTAATTATCGTCTACTGATATTATATGAGGTGAGTTATTGATAATTATAGGTGTTAATTGTGGTACCGTTTTTATTGAGTGTGATAGGGTATTATATAATTATATATATGAGGTGAGGTAGGTTACGGGGGGTTATAGGTAAATATATTATTATATCTATAGGTTTAAATGTTGCTTGTAATGGTTTCCTTATTGGATATTATGTCTAGGCGATATATATCATTAGTTTATTATTAGTATATGATAGTAGCAATATAGGGTATTATGATAGATATATATATATATATATATATATTATATATTATAGTGTTAGTGTAGGTTTCGGGTGTGAAGCGTGCCTTGAATGTGTGCTGCTACTAGTGAAAGTAATGTAAGTATCTTGGGTTGTATTTATTGTGTTTATGTAGTGCTGTGTTTTAATTGAAAAGGCTGAAATTGTTTTTCAACTTTTTTTTTTATTTTGGAATTTTATTGAATCTTACTACTTTGATACCATTTTATCTGCCGTTTTTAGTAAAGTTCTACGTACGAGGTTTTTAAAAGATAAGTCCTAGTTTTAACTTGTGTCTTGTTCTTTTTCTTTTTTTTTTTTTTTTTTTGGTCTTAAGTGACTGTACTCGCGTAAGGTTGTATTTTAAGTTAGGATACTGTTTTATCGAATTGTTGAATTTCGTCTTCACATGTTAAATCGTGATTTTTATTATTTTTGTCACTGTTAACGTTTTAATTTAGGTTTTAATGTTAAATTGGATTTTATTTACTGTGTTTTAACGACATTTCGTTAATCTTTTAGTTGGCAGAGAGATGCGGTTTAGTGTTTAACTTTAAGATTTTTTATATCATATGTTTTTACCATATTTACTGCTAAATTACACATTTGTTAGCTTTTTTAACATTTTACGGTTTTAAAATTTAGGTTTTTTCAATTTGTGTGAGTAATCGTAAGATGATTTCTTGTTTCTGTTGTTGTTTTGTCTTTTTCGTTTCCGTTTTCGTTTGTTCTGTTTGTTTGTGGTTTTTTGTATGTGCATGCAAGATGGCAGCTTGCACCGGCGCGGGCTTACTATCGACTTTTGCTAACATCCGTGCTTGCAATCTAACTCTGCTATCCGTGGTAATACCACCGTCTTAACTCTCATTCCTAACCTTCTTGCTCCAGGTTCTGTAGACGTCCGATGAATAGTTTGACATGTCATTTTTCGAACTCGTTGAATTATGTAACGCTGTATTTTATATTATAATTTCCGTCTAAATGGTGGAGTAGTGTGCCTATGTTATCTATATATACACCTCTGTTAACACGTCTCGGAGAATCGTTGATCTCCTGAACTTTCGATGTTCTGTGGTCTTTAAAATCTTTCTTCCTTCTACTATCATATATAGTGCTTTGTGGCTGTCTGGTCAACTGTTATCGCCAACAGAACAGATTTTGTGTCATTTTCTTAGTTTGTTACTACTTCTCGCGAGACTGTTACAGTCTTCTTGCATCCAAAGTACTTTAACACCCATCAAAATATTATCAATGTATTCACAACTCTGGTATCACAATTTCCTCTCATACTGAATTAGGTGGGGAGGAGGCCGTAATCAGTTTAGCATTTTCTCTAACGATGTCGTCTGAGAGCAACGGTAATTAAAGAATCCACACACATTCCGGATCGTATCAACCAATTCGTGGAACGACAGGCTTGACCTATGTTTCACCACAGCTAGTCCTTCTTCTCTATAAATAGATGACCACCTTTCGTCCTATTGGTGGAAATTCTGACTCACAACCTTAATATCTGCTGTAATTTTAATAACTTTTACTCTGTAATATCACAGCCTTGCCCTTTGCGCTTTTTTGGGCACTTTGATCGGGCCGATTGGGGGGCGCTTTGTCGTTGCTCTTCTGACGCTAACTATTAATTGGAGTGCTGCTTTGTCTTCTGGTGAACGATAATTCAACTTATCTTATATAGGTGGGTGAAGTCTGTATATCGTTGATGGGATGTATGCAGTTGTTTATTATCCTTCTTTATTCGACTAAATTTTCTCTGCTTCTACATAATCGCATGGTTTCGACGTGCTTGTTCTCTGGCCATCCGGGCTAGAGAGAATGTGCGTATCGGGAGTGGAAATAATCTAAAACTCTCTATCACTCTTGCTAATTTTCTTTCTGCTAGAAATGCGTTGCAGGGATAACTCTTCGACGAGCAATGCGGGCTTTCTATTAAAGCGAAAGTGCGTTTAACATCCTTGGTTAATCCTACTGACAAATCTTATCTGTCCTGGCTGCCAAAAACATCTATAACAATCTTTGGTATGTTCTCTCTCGTTCCTCCTCTTTATTTACGCTCTGATGGTTCTGGGTTGCTTGGAGATGTCTCCACTAAAGAAGGTCCGAATCTGCTTCCTCTATTTTCCTTCTAATCTCGAACCTGGACTGATTCTGTGCATTCCTTCCTCCTCCTTCCTTGCCTTTCGGTCGGCTCTAGGTGTTCCTATGCCTTTGCCTGTGATGTACATTCGATCGGGGCTGGCGTGGGCTCCTAAATGCTACGAACGTTGAGGGAAGGCGGGTGGGCCCGGATGGCATTCCTCCCTCGAGTGTTGAGGGAGTGTGCTTCCAGTGCTAATCCCCGCCCCTCGTTGCAACTAATAATTCTCTATGTCTCGCAATACTGAGGCACTGGTTGCCGCGCTCAGTGTGTGGAGGAGCAGGCGCACATGTCGCAAGCCTATTCCGAATAAAGGACGCCGCTCTGATCGTCTTCTAACTATCGACTCTTATAGGCTCGCGCTTGTATACAATCGAGAAATGGATGTTCATGGTCTTCTCAACTCTGTCATTTCCTTAGATCATTCTTGAATGCTCATTCACTTCTTTCGCGATCACCAGTACGGCTTTTCCGGCGCTCGAAGGTCTACTGGCGACATACTTAGTTCTCTATATTTTACTGATTTAATGGCTTTGTCCGCCCTTAGAATACGGGGAGACTGTGCCGTGGATGGCGGGCTTGACATATCCAAACAATTTGACCTATATATATTGGCACGCGTCACTGCTCTCCAAGCTCCCTCCCTTTGGGTTTCCTCCTTCTGCTTACTTACTAGTGTCTAGCTTTCTTTCAATCGCTTGCAATATCAGGGCTGGCTGTATGTTTGAATGGGGCGAACTTCTTCTTCCCTTTTCTGTCATAGTGGTGTTCCTCAGGGTTCTGTCTATCCTACTACTTTATTCCTTACTTTTCATTAATGATTAATCTTCTCACCTGCACTTCTAACTGTATTCATCCATATGCCGATGACTCGACCCTTCATTTCTTCAACTCATTTTCAATTCTGCTCCTTCTTTTACTTCTAGAATTGCCTCTCGTCTTAATATTTCCGATTTCTATCTCGCTGATCTGGATAGAATTTCCCGGTGGGGTCGTCTGAACCTTTGTAAGATTCAATTCTTTAAAAACTGCAAATCTCTACAAATCTCCCTCTCTAGGACTCCTTCTAACTTTCCTATATCTTTCGACGTTCTCTCGTCTCTCCTGGTCGACAATTGTTACGAGTCATCAACAACAACACTTAACCACTATCATGTGTCATGGAAACCTGGCACATCAACACCGGGGTGCTAAGGCGGCCTCAAAGAAGTCCTGGAAGTTCTGTTTAGACTGGCGAAGACCTTTTTTCCTCCTTCATCAATTACTTGTCTCAGTTTATACAATGGCCCTTATGCCGCCTTGTATGGAGTACTGCTCTCATATGCTTTGGGGGGGCTCAGGTTTCACCGGCTTTTGAATACGGTCGAGTCAAAGGCAAAAAAGACTTATCAACTGTCCTATTCTTTCTAGTTCACTTGACCCTGTATCTTTGCGGCGGTATGTTGGTGCTTTATCTCTTTTCCTATAGGTACCAGTAGCGGCAAGTAGCTCAGAGAGGGACTTTTCCACTCTGGCGTGCCACCCCTTTTAAGACGCCCTCGTAGCACAAGGGGTGCTGTGTTGGCTCATGAGTTTTGTGTTGATATCAGCACTCCAGACGAGTTGCGTTGCGGTATCGCCCTTCTTTCCTGTCCACGCGTCCTGTTTGTGGAATTACTCGTTCATCTTCTGTTATCCCAGCTCTATTATTTAGATCCTCCTTCACTTTAAAGCCGCGTCTGTGCTGTCATCGTGCGTAATTTGTGTTGAGTTGGAATTTTGTTGGTATTACACCCCTCCTTGAATTAGGCGATTTGCCCGTGAGCGGTGGTGATAACCGTAAAAGAATATATTAATTATATATATATTATATAATTATATAATATAGTAGTATATAATATATATATATATAATATATATATATATATATATAGTATATATATTATATATATATATAATAAGCGGTATACGTATAGGTATATATATAATATATATATGTATATATAATTTATATGTATATAGTATGATATGTATTGATATATATATATATAATATTATACTATATATTATCCTTATATATATATATTATATATATATATATATGATATAGTATATATATTATATATATATTATAGTATTAGTATTATATTAGTATTATACATGGGTACATATAATATATATATATTAGTATATATGATATATATATGATTATTATATATATATTATATATTTATTATATATTAATATATAATTATGATATTTATATATATAGTATATATAGTATATATATACATTATATTATATACATATAAATATATATATTATAATAGTATATATATATATATTATTAGTATATGATATTAGCAAGTATATATATGATAGTATATATATATATATATAGTATATATATTTATATATATATATGTATAGTGTATATAGGTATATATATAAATATAATATAGTAAATATATATTTATATTTTATATATATATTAAGTATATATGCTTAATATTATGTATGTATATATATTATATAGTATATATTGTATATATAATATAGATATTAATTTATATATAGTATATGATATAAGTATATATATTATATTATTTTATTATTATTTTATATTTAGTATATATATTAAGTATATATTATATATATATATATTATATATATATATTATATAATATATATGATATGATTATATATATATAAGTTATTGTATATATCTTTGTATGTAATTATATTTTATATATATAGGTATATTATATTTTAGGAGGTGGGCATCGTTACTCGAAAAAGTAGTTCCGTTATCGTTACTACGTTACTCGGTATCAGTTACTCGGAGAAAGTAGTTGCGTTATCGTTAGTTTTCCGTTTTTTATTGAAAAGGAAAAGATAACGAAGTCGCCGTACTATTGTAATTCACTTCCGTTACTTTTTAGCTTGTTGATCTTATGAATTATTACTCTTACCTTAGATAATTGTAGTTGGTTCGGTGTGATATTTTAAATTTCAACACTGACATTATAAATTTTTTTTTTTTTTTTTTTTTTTAAAAAAACACCGACTCGTATGTTCATGCATTTTCAAAACAAAAGTCTTTAATCCACCAACGGACTTTAATGCATCCGCTCACCTTCCTGGCCATTCACAAACTATAATCTACCTCTGCGATCATCCGTTCCGCTGTCATGGCAACATTTTATACGAAATATGTTACTCAGACACTTTTTTCCAGCTGCTACCTATGCTAACATAACTTACACGCGAGGGACTGTCCTCACTGCACATACTATAAACTCTTCTTGACCTTAATTGCTAGCGTGGTTTCTCAGAACATCTCCTTTTATTCACACCTCTGTCCAAATCTCTCTACGTAATTCATCGTCATAATGTGCTCTCAAGATTCGCCAACAAAACAAAAGCATCTTCGTACATAAGGTATGGCGAGCGCCTCCACTCTCTGTTCCATTCTGTCATCATTCTAACGACCCATCTTCCTGCCAGCCGTCGCGTTTGTCTCCCGCCGTCTTAATGTATTGTTCATATATCCATCCATATACTCTATACATGAATAACGCAAGAAGACATTATAAACCATCCCTGCCTTCGTCTCCGCTATTGAATTAATAAACAATCACTTTCTAAACGTCTTCCTATATTAGGTTTCTTACACAGCTTTTATCTATCATTATACAGCATTTGGTTGATGTGCCATTCAGTTGGACGCTTGACCTTATCGTCTGAAACGGACCATATATGCAATAGCAATTTGCCATAGTAAGCTTCCTAATTAATCATATCATACGCCTGTTTGCAAATGCAAAAAAAAAGCAAATTTATTTATTCTTTTCTCCCTCATTTTTTCTCAGTCATTTTTATCAATGTGAAGATTTTGATGCCAAACCTCTACCACTTCTAAAAAGCACCTTGTTCTTCACAATCAGTCTATCAACCACTCAACGCATTCTTTCGACCAAAATGCAAGTATATATCTTCCCTACTACCCTTAATAAAAACTGATTCCCCTAATAATTCCTACATTACCCTTATCTTCCTTGCCGCTATATAAGGGTACTATTAACTGCTCTCCTCGACCTCCGGAACTATACCCTCCATAAACGCTTTGTTCACACTTTCCAAATCGAAATCAATCACCAAAATCACTCCGCCTCTGTTCTTGAGATTTTCCATCAGTCAATGTTCATCTATACCTGCAGATTTACCCTTCAACTTTCTTTCGCTCTTACCCAATACCGTCCTCCTTACTAATGACTCTCATCCCGCAAAATACTATTTTCTTGCTTGTACCATCAAAAACGCCACATAAACATTCACTATCACCCTCTCTCATTACTTCCGAATGTTGAGCTGATGTTTTTTCCGAAGTGGTTCCTACCAGGCTACTTCTAGTGCACATGGTTCATGTTTCATCAGGTTACGAAGATCAGACCATCTCCTTATTACATTATTCTAATGGTTCGCTGTGATGTTACCCTTATTTTACTTTTATATATTTGGTTCAATATATATATAGTATAGTAATATATAGTATGGGTAGTATGATGAGGTTAGTAGTATATTATATGAGTTAAGTATTTAAAGTTTTATATATATATAGTGAATTATTATATAGGTATATAGTATATATTTAATATAGTTATATTTATATGTATTATTTATAATATTTATTATTATAGTATATGTATATATATATATATATATAATACGTAGTATCCTATTGATAGTTATAATATATATATATATATGATGATATAGTATATATATATAGGATATATATATATATATATATATAAGTACTAAGTATATTATATAATATATATATACTAATATATAAGTATATTATAATATATATTGTATATATAGTATATATTAGTACTATGATAATATATATATAATTAATATATATAGGGGGTATATATATATATATGAATTAGGGTATGTATATATATGAGTATATATAGAATTATATAGTATTATAGTATATTATATAATATAATTAGTATATATATTATATATATATAATAAAGAGGTGTCACTGGACATTCGGCGGCCGGGAATTTGTGAACATTTTTTTGCCGTGTTGCCGGCCGGAATTTTTCAAAAATTCCGCCGAAGTACGATAATTAAGAAAAGATTTGTTGGAGAGGGATTTTAGTTTTAAACATTACCGCATAGCGCCATCTTTTCAACAAAATAATATGGTAGCTTGTTGTAGTATTGC
>JABUQX010130068.1:0-12850 GCA_015478945.1 Trachelipus rathkii
CGGTAATAACTTCGTTCAGATCAGGTTTGGAGTGTTTAACCGTTTCTGCTATTTATCGTGAAACGCTTTCGCGTTTTCGTTAATAATAATAATTTGCAATAATGATAATATAAGTGTTTTGCAGGTACACTTAGTACCCATGATAATTGCTGTATTTGCAATATAGTGTAGTAAGCTTTTTGATTTTTCATCGAAATTATTTTTTAAACTTCATAATTAATGTAAAATAATTTTAGATTTTTTTAGATTTTGAAATTTCTTATTTGTAAACTTCAATAATAATAATAATAATAATAGTATATATAATAATGCGTATATATATATGTATAATAATAATAATAATAATATAATAATAATAATAATAATAATAATAATAATAATAATAATAATAATAATAATAATAATAATAATAATAATAATAATAATAATAATAATAATAATAATAATAATAATAATAATAAATGTCCATACGATCCGCCTGTAAGAAAGTGTTCAGTTTGCCTATGGGCAAGCAGAGTTAGCCAAATGTATCTTTTAAGTTGTTGTTTAATCTCCGAACAATAGGGACGAAAAATTCAATAATATGTTAAAGTTATTATTGAAATCGAATCTTCGATGTAATAATAATAATATTAATAATAATAATAATAATAATAATAATAATAATAATAATAAAAATAATAATAATAATAATAATAATAATAATAATAATAATAATAATAATAATAATAATAATAATAATAATAATAATAATAATAATAATAATAATAATAATAATAATAATAATAACCCACTATTATTATTATTATTATTATTATTATTATTATTATTATTACTTATTAGGTTACAGTTATTATTAAATTTATTATTAAGATACAAATATTAAAGAGTTATTCCTAAAACTCAATTCCATTTATCAATTAATTAATTAATTAATCAAGTATTTTAATTTATCATTGAAATTATTCACCATTTATTATTATTATTATTTTTGTTTTTGTTTTTGAAAAATGTGTTTTTGGCAATAAAAATCGAAATTCTTTATTCATCTTTCCTAAATACCTTAACACAATTCTTGCGAAAAAGTCCTTCTAACATTCCTTTTGTGTCATCTACTTAGTTTTCTTCTTCTTCTTCTTCTTCTTCTTCTTCTTCTTCTTCTTCTTCTTCTTCTTCTTCTTCTTCTTCTTCTTCTTCTTCTTCGCCTCCTAAAGCATCAAGAATGCGTTGAAAGGGAATAGCAGTCATTCTCCTTACAATGTTCCTCAAAATTTCTTCGTCTTGGAGCAAAGTTTGTGTGCGAAGAAGTTTTGGGCGAAAAGGATGTTCAGTGTGGCGATTCCATCTTACATACATATATCAAAGCGATTCCAATGACAATTGGCCTGGATTAATATTCAAAAGCATAATTTCCCCTTCTGCACAAAGCGTTCGAATCCCTTTGATCTTTGCACACTCTCTTCAGATACTCGTGAAGTCGAAGTCGGGGACATGAACAATAAAGCTCTTTTGCACGCGTCGAAACGCGAACTTAGGCTACGTGCTCTTTATTGTTAGTTTGGATTATGACGTCATCGAGACGCTTTTGATATTATTGCTGAGGTTGATTTTCGAATTCTTTTGGTTTTTAAAAATTTTCCTCTTTGCATTTTAAGATCTTTAAGTTTATGCACACTCACGTACTTACACACACATACACACACACACACACACACACATATATATATATATATATATATATATATATATATATATATATATATATATATATATATATATATATATATATATATATATATATATATATATATATCTCTCTCTGCTGCTATACTATATATATATATACTGTATATAAATTATCTAGGTTACAATGCTAATTTTATTTAAGGAAATCGTCAAAGCTAAAGTCCTTTACAAGTCTGTGTCACCATTATTAAATGAAAGCAAATCAGAGGTTCAAAGTAGAGCTGTTGATATTTCCCCAGAATGTTCATTTAGTGGATTAAGAAATTGAATTAAAAAGGAGGTTGTTCGTTATGGGCTTTCTGATGCGTTGACAATTATGTTTTTTTTTTTTTTTTAACTTTCCGGGCTGACGGACGGATTGTTGTAAGTTTTTGATGGGTTGAGAGATTAGTTTTCTTATATATAGGTTCTTTGTTTGTTTTTGTTTTTTTTAAGGCGCTGGCAGTTAATTATTTTGAGGGTTCTTTGTGGGGTTTTGTTTTGATGCTTTGACAGTAAAGGTTTATTTGGGTTCTTTGTGAGGACTTTTTTTTGATTCGTTGACAGTTAGTTTGCTTTGTGATTGCTGGTCAAAGATTTATTAAGTTGGGAAAAACTGTGGTAGCTAAAGATATAGAAAGGTTTAAAAGATGAATAAGATTGGTAAAAGGGGTTTACAATAAAGTACTTGCCTTTTTAAAGACATATATGAGATTCCGAATTGAATAATGAAGTAGATAGAGAGGTAGAAAAATGGAAAAACTCTATTGAAAAGTAGTAGGGTACTTAAGGAATCATTTATACAAGTTAAAACAAAAAGGAATGATAAAAGAATAGCATGGATGGGCTAGTTTGCTAAGGACATTATGAGATATCCGAATTCTCCTATGAAGTAGTTGTGGAAGAAAAATTAGGAAAAACCGGACTATTAATTTTGAAAGCATAATATAGTTTTGATATGGCGATCAGATATAAGATTAATAGAATTAATCATACTATTGCATAGATCAGAATGATAGTATGAAATAATAGTCAAAAAAAAAACGTCATTGAGAAGACATGATAGAAACGATGACAATATAGGAAATTTAGGAAGAAATAATTTATAAGAGAAACATTGATAAAGAAGGCGAGACCAGCTATAAATAAATGTTTAATGGAAAAAACATTATCAGTAAAGACATGGAGTATTAAAGAGCTTATCAAAAGTTATTTCAAACAAAATTCAAAAAATAAATTTATTAAATAATAATGAATCTTGAAATAAAAAGAAAATGTGGAAGGGAAAGAATTGAAAAAGATAGAGTAATTAAATGAGAAGTAATGATACAGAAGAAATAATATGGTAAAAAATTTGGATATGAAACTGATAAGAAATCGAAAGTCCATGCAGTGCATCTGTATACATAAAAAACCATCAATGATAATAATAAAAATTGATCCAAAAGATTTAAAACTGGAAGAACACATGAAGTGAAATTATACAATAATGAAATTATATTAAATTGTTTACTGTTATAGTAAGCTGGGCAAGCAACTAGTATAAAAATATAATAGATGTATAACATACTAATTAATAAAAAGAATATATGATATAGATATGAAAGCAATTGAAAAAAATGAATAGATGTATGAAAATAAGAAAATTAACGAAAAGAAAGTGAAACAAACTACCAGAAAAAGAAAAGATAGTGAAGAGAAGGGGACCTGTACATCCAACTTTGCTGTCCATCAATTTATTGTGAGGAATAAACAAGCCAAATGAAAGAGAAAACTGGAAGAAAACAAGTCTTGAAGAATTAAAAGAAAAGGTAAAGAGCAATATGTACAGATGGGTAATTTCGTAAAAATATGCGAATAACAAGAAAAAATTAAAGCTAGATGTAGATAAGATAGAAGAAAAGTGAAGAAAAAACAGATGCTTCCAACAGTATCATTCTGAAAGCAATGAAAAGATACAACCAATTAGTCCGGAAAAGAAATGGAGAAATAATCTATGGATTATTTCAGCAGATACTACATGATTACATAAAGAAAGTATAGTCTATAAACCACCACCAGAATTTGACAAGTAATGAGATTGCATAAAACGTATATGGATACAAGATGCTGCCATATTTGTATTTCTCATTCGAAAAAACAATTGATGACTTCTCTTTCAGACAAATTAGGCTAACCAACTATTTACAAGGAAAGATAATCAAGAGACGATATTATGTACACATGGAATGAATATTTTATGGGTAAAGTACAAATTGAAACAATATAATAAAAATTAAAAAATATCTTGAAATATGGAGAAAGTAGTTCAGAATCATTTAAATATTTAGGAGTTCATTTATGTCAATAAAACATGAAATAAGGAGCAAAGAATATTAAGAGTTAATAATTCATATAAAGATAATAAAACAAAGAAAAAAAAACTTAATAAACTAGAGTAAAAAAATACCAACAATTAATAGGTAAATTAAATTGGATGGCAAGAAATACAAGTACAGATTTCTATTATACAGTTAGTAAAATGAGCAAGGGAGAAAGAGAATCAACTTTAATAATATAAAGAAAAATTAGATTACTAAAAAACAGAAATATTAATAATACAAATAATATGAAAAATTAGAAATTAATAACGTATACGATCATCAGTAGCATATTAAGAGATGCAATCGTGTTTATTCTTGTGCTGTGGGATAAAAAAAGGGAAAAATGATAACGAATGTATAAATTCAGTCAAAAAATATTGAATAATTAGTGAGAAAAGATGAGGCAAATAGTTAACATGAAGGCATTATAAATTCTATTTATTCAAAAATGTGGGAAGAAATACTAATAAGAAATACCTGTAATAAGAACAGATAGTAAGACACTTGTAAATACTCTAATGTCAGAAAGACAATCAAAAATTAAAAAGATACTATTATAAAATCAGCAATAAGAGAATATTAAATAATCAGAAGTCAAAAAATAAATGGGTGAACATAATGATCAATTTGCTGATATTCACCAAAGAAATACATAATAAAAAAATAAAAATGTAATTCCTGAAGAGTAAAGGGATGAAAGAAATAAAACACTAAGAACTTCTTCACAATGTAAAGACAAAAAACAATTTGAAGAAGCAGAGAAGTTGGATATCTCTTAATTATTTTAATCTTTCTTCTTCTTATAGTAATAAATGATATGAAATTAAATATAGTTAGATTTGACTATAATTAATTAGAATTAAAAATGAATAAATATGGTTTTCAATACAATAAGAAGAGTAGATGCATAATAAAATATATAATAAATTTAAAAAGTATTAGAAATTAAGTGAATGCAAAGAGGAATAAAGAGAGATAAACTCTAGCCTCCATCTTGTTAAGGAGAGATATATGAAGAATAAAAATCAAAATAAGAAAAAAAAATGACATAAAAACTTTTAACATTCATGGAATTGATCCAGAAGACCAATAGACATATTTATTTTAAATTTAGCAAATGTCATATATTTACTTTAATATATATAGTATATAATATTAATTATATATATATATATATTATATATATAATATATATATATATATATAATATATTAATTAATATATAGTATGATATATATATATATATGCTATATATACCTATATATATATATATTATATATTATATATATATATATATAATATATATATTAATATAATATAATATATATATATATATATATATATATATAATATATTAATATTAGGATGTCATAGTACAGTATCGGCATATCCAGCCCATTTTTTTGGTACGTATCAGTACAATATGGCCGATACTTCTACTTTTTGGGTGAAGAATATAAGAAACTTTTAGATTCAATAAACTAGTTTCAATAATATATAAAGGTTCTAAATAAGAACTCCTAACAGTGAAACCGCACAGAATGGCACGTCCGATCATTGAATACTCAAAATGCTAAATAGCATACTGAGAAGCTGCTCGTCGTACAAAAAAAAGATTCGAGAAGTGGAAGATCCTTTATCAACCGGTAACAGCATGAAGACGAGTGGCTTTTTACATATAAACCACTGAAGAGAAGGGATACGATTTTTAAGCTTTGATCACGCTTCATTGCAGAAATTGCATGACATAATCATAGCCTTCAAAGGATCCAAAAGGAACTCATAATAAAACTGAAGAGACAGCCATTCAAGGACCAAAGATAATTTCAATTAAATCGTGAAAGAGAGATAGGCTCTACGAACAGGAGATGCCTGCCTACAGCATGGAGATGCTGCCTTACAGAAGAGATACTTCATGTGGTGCAGGAGAAGGCCAGTTCATATTATAAGTGTTGCAGCAAATATTAACAGCCCCTCCCTCATCAGTTGAGAGCAAGCCAAATAAAAAATATAATGAAATTTTGTAAATTAATGTAATATTGTTAAAACTGCCCATAGGAACACCGAATAATAAAGGGACACAAATGCAAATGTCAATGGTATAATGTTAAAAGCCAAGCAATTTTGAAGACCAAACATATATAGGAGTCATGTAGATGTTTAAAAGCAAAGCCCAATAAAGAGGAGGACAACATAAAAGGTCATTAATGTTTGAAAGCAAAGGCCAATTTCATATGAGGATCCAAACATATATATGTAGCGTCATGTAATGTTAAAGCCCAAGGCAATAAAGAAAGGACCGCACGTTCGTCGGGTTGATTACGGAGTCAGAGAGCAGAGAATTTAATCGAATGTGAAACACAAGTTATATACACAAAACTAGCGTATAACCATTTCAAAATACAGTGTGTCTAATAAATATTCATAAATAGGAACAATTTTTTTTTTTTAAGCAATAACTGTATAAGGAATAATTATAAAATATTAAAGCAAAAAGATGGCTAGCCTAATACTAGGTTGGAATTAAAAAAAAAACGTTAGTTTATTTATTTTTAATCATCAATATTTTGTTTTTTCTTGGTTTTTTGTAAATACTGTTATTTTCATATATAATCAAGTCTTTTAGTATCTTAGCAATATAAAAGACAGTAATCACTATGTTAAAGAGTAAAATATATAACAGTGAAGTTTAGTACTTAATAAAGTTTTATTATGCTCTAGGGCATATAATTTATACTTTACATATGATAATCATATAGTATATCTATATAAAAGTTATATAATATATATGATACTATATATATTATAATATATATATTTATATATATATATATAAATATATTTATTGTTCCCCATCTAACATTTCTCCAAGACTGGTATTACGGTCGATAAACAACAACAGAAAAGAAAAGCATGAGAAGAAATGACAAAAGTCGAAAGCAAAAGCCACTCTTACTCCACTTGTACTTAATTAGTAAGGCTTGTCGCAGTCTAAAATCCACCCAGAGCTCACGGGATGCGACGGACCCTCACTATGTAAATCAATCATTAAGGGTCATCCTTGACCATGGTGGCCACAAACCATCCCTCACAAACCTGCTATTCTCGTCTATTATGACTTTATTCTTGCTCTGCAAACTCACATTTATCTCTCAACATGCGTACTATCAATCTGACTTTCTCCTCGATCTCACGTCGGTTTCAACAACTCGCAATCTCATACATCTGCTTTTCAAACTCGACTATCAATTCATCACTTCACAGACCAAACATCTACATCTTCTTTATTCTCTCATTTCCCTTTTCTCAACAAACAACTCTCTAATATTCATCATCTCATTTTACAATTCTTCTCACATTTATGATTGTCCATCGGAACACATTGAACTAGATATATCGTTCTTATTCCAACCATGAGTCGCACTACAAAGAATAACACAGTTACAACTACTGTATGTAGGACTTAGCACCAAAGTTAGTTAGTCCTTTACATCACGCAACGATTAATACACCAGCACCTCTGCATACCAACTCCCCTACTAAACGCATCACCGTTCCTTCTCATCCAACTTATACCCTAAAATTTAAACCAGACACTTTCCAGCTGCCTCACCATCCAACAAACATCTTTTGTTCACACTGAGGACTGTCCTCACTAACAACATTAACCTATATCTTATCTACGTTTACGTCAAGCCCCTCCCACCCTGCCAAATCCTTCTCCCAATCCTCTCAAACTCTCAGATTTGCAAAACCAAATATCCGCATATAATAGGTATGGACACCCACTCATCTCCATCATTCTATACACCATTCCTGCACGCCTTCATTCTTTATAACCCATCCACATACAATTGATAACCAAGGAAAATAACACAAACCTTGGCTTCACTCATAAATAAATCATCACTGACATATCGACCAATTTTTCTTACACACGCCTCACTATAGTCATACATTACTTTGATTGACCATCAGAAACTATCACCCACTATATATCATAACACCTGCATAAGACATTAGTATTAAACCTATCATACCTGTGCAAATCCATCAAACCCTAATACAATTATATTTCTCTCCCTCATTTTTCTCATATTTGTTCTTAAAGATTGATCCACACTCCTCTACTAACTCTAAACGCACCTTGTCTTCACCATAGTCCTCATACTCGCGATCTTTAGAACCAAACAAAACAGCAATAACTCCACAACACAATAAACAAATACCCAATATTTCCCGTTCTTTATCTCAAATACCTTGTATAAGACTATTCGCTCTCCGTCAATCCTCGTAAACTATATATAATCTCACAAACGCTTTATACACATCAAGATCCAATCATTCACCATTTTGCTCCACCTTGATATTTACCAGTAATTTCATCTATGACTGCAGATTTAGCATTCTTCAACTTTCTCATCAAATCTTTCACCATTTTCTTACAACATCAGTCATCCCAAAATACTATCCCTTCTTGTACCATCAAACACAAACACATTCACTACCATCATCATTACTGCCATATATATCAGATTCAGTTTTGAATCCCTCCACTCCATCCATTTCATCAGTTAACAAAAGCACCACCTATTCTTATTCTAAGCAGGTTCCCTATCTAATCTACCTTTCGCGCTCCTTTCTATAACAGCTTCTTTCCATGTATGTCCAATCTCCTTCCAACTGTTCATTACCCTTTTTCCTACGATTGCATCTATTTAGCATCCTTTTTTCTCTTAATATAATTCCAAGCATCTTTCCGTTGAAACTTCACTCATTTTGCTTTAGTAATTCAACCATCCTTTCTTTTTTACTTTTAACGTTGTCTAATATCTTCACCACTCACTGTTAATTCATACTTCCTACTTTAGCACACCTACTACTTTGCACTGCTAACAATTGCTTCTTTTTGCTCCAGATTTGTCATTTCAACTTGTTCACATTCAGCGGATTTACTTGCAAGCGTCTTAAATTCTTCCTTATTAATGTTCACTAAAACTTCTTCACTCTAATTGACCCACCTCCGTATCACATCTCTCCTATCCAATCCCCACTTAACTTAATTTTACATAGAACAAGATACATAATGACGATAACCATTCCAAACCTCCTGATGTTAATATCCATTACATGACTTCAACTCTTCTCACAAACACAAATCAATCAGACTTTTCACCTCGATACCATCTATCCAACAACTCTAGTATATTTATGATTACTCTGTGTTTAAAGAAAGTATTCTTACACACACTTTCGCCTCACAGAAATCAATCACCTCCTACTAATCTCCCTAATCATCAAAAACACCTGTTTTACATCACTTTTTTTTTATCATAATAATATATTAAAATATATATATATAATAAATAATATATATAATAATATAATAATATATATATATATATATTATAATACTATATATAGTATTATTATATATATATTAGTAATATATATATATAGCGTCGGGCGGGGAGACTGCCCGCCTCTTTAGGAGAGGTGATTCGGTCCTGTTAAATAAAATAAAGAAAATTTAAAAAAAAAAAAAAAAATTTCGCTCATTTATAGCCACTGCGTAGTACACAAGTTTATATTAGATCACTATTTCATTTCTAGGAAAGTTTTATATTTTTAAAAAAGTTAGAATTAGGGACAAAATTCTTCAATAGAACTTCACTTTTTGAAAAATGTGAGTTTTTTAACGTTCGTATATATGGAAAATTGTGGATCGATTTTAAATTATTTTTTCAGTGATACACTCGAGTAGAGCTTAACTGGCAAAGTGGAATTTTGATCCAAGCGTATTGTGCAAAAAAACGGGCTAACTTGGTCGATTCACCCTGCGTAAAATTGGTGAGGGTGGCCGGACCACCATTGTTTTTCGTATTTTTAATATTTATTATTGACATTTTATTACTTAATTAATTTAATGTAATTGAAAAGTTATTTCTTAGTAGGAAAATTCTTTTTAAAAAAATCAAATTAATAAAAAAAAAACGAGTTCAAAAAATGTCAAAATGTTTTGGGCGAGAGGGTGAATCGGACACTATTGATATTTCGATTTTATTTATACATTAATGACATTTTTATATTAAATTAGAATTTTTATATGATAATAATTATATATTAAGTAAAATCTAAAATATAAAATTGAAATATACGAAAGACGGGATATTTAAACAGATGTCCGAGCACCCCTCAATGGTCGCTTCACCTCCACGTCGGCTGACTCGGCGTTTAACTTAATAAACTTTATTATAGAGATTACATTATATTTTGTGTGCGCTTTATCCGACTAAGGGCCTGGATTTCAAAAAAAATTCAAAAAGTGCATTAGGGAAAGTCGGGAGACAAATTATCTAGTGTCACTCACCCCGCCGACGCTATATATAGTATATCTTATATAATATATATATATATATATATATACTATATATTTATAGTATATATTATAAAAATAATTATTATAATAATATAGTATAGCACTGTATTATAAAATAATAGTCAATATTTAGGGCTAGAAGGGGTATTGGTACTACTGTATAATTACACATACTTAATATACATACATCTAGTGTAATTTTTAAAGAAAAAAAAAACTTGTTTTAAAAAAAAACTCTTATTTTCAAAAATTTTTTTTACAACTCCTTTAGTTTAACATAATATATATATATATATTACGAGAGATATTATAATATAAAATAAATGAGAGTATATATGTATATACTATATATATTAGTAATAATAGTATATATATATATAATATATATGATAATAATATTCCAACGTTACTTAAATGTCCAATTTTACAAATTTTTATAAAACGACAATTTCGTTATTTCATAGCGTGGGCGGGGGATCGAGCCCACCTTAAGCATAATCGATCCCCGACTTCCCTAATGATTTTTGATTTTTTTTTGTAATCTACTGGCCCATAGTAGGTAAAAAGCACACAAAAAATAATAAGTAATTCTAATAAAAAAGTTTTATTAAAGTGAATAACACTCAGTCACCTGACTGTGGAGGGGTGAAGCGACCACCATTGAGGGTTGACTCGACCATCTGTTTAAATTCCTATTTTTACTTTAATCAATTTTATATTTAATTTTTCCTTAATATAATAATTGTTCTCAGATTAAAATCGTAATAAGTAATAAAATGTCAATAATGATAAATAAATAAGAATAAAATAAGGCTCTGAAGCAAAGAAGCTTTTTATATTAAGTCTTGTGAATTCGTTTTTTTATTAAATTCATATTTTAAATTTACTAATAATGTACTTTTATTTATAATAAATTTTATTAATAAATAATGGTCATTAAACGTAAAATAACGAAAAACAATGGTGTCCGGTCACGCATCTTTTGAGTAATAATTTTTAACGCGGGTGATCGACCAAGTAGGCCCGTTTTTTTGCATTTTACTGTTTGGATCGAAAATGTTTAGCCAGTTTAAAAAATAACATATCGAGTGTACACTGAAAAAATAATTAAAATCCATCCACATTTTTCATTTTATAACCGAAGTTAAAAAACTATTTTCAAAAGTAATTCTAATGAAGGACATTTTGTACCACATTTAAACATTTAAAAATTAAAAATCTTTCTTAGATAAATCTCATCTGAAACACTGTACTTACTAACGCGTGCTATTTCATGAGCTTAATTTATTTTATTTGTTTATATTTCTAATTTTATTTAGAGTGGACCGAATCACCCCTCCTAAGAGGCGGGCCCGGTCACGCGCTGAGCATATCATTTTTTTTACCTTCATTTTATTTTTTTTTTTTTTGCATTGACTCATTAAATTTAATATATGAAGAGTTTTGGCACACTGTTCTAAGTACGTTTAGCATGTTTTAAGATATAACAAAAAAGCCGATTAATCGAAAAAAAATAACAATTTTCTCGAATCTGTTAAACTCAACATTACGCAAAATTTTCTAAGTTCAGAAATTTAGTTAAATTAAGTTTTTAAAGAAAATATCTTTAGTGGCAGCTTCGGAATATGCCAGAAGCTTCCACAACAATTTATTAAAAACCAACTTAACTTATTGAACTTAGAAATTTTTTGAACTTAGAAAATTTGGTAATTATCTAGTATTGGTCTATAGTAATTAACTAAAAATATAATACGTATATATATATATATAGTATATATAAGATATATATATTATTATCATTATTATATATAATAAATATATATAATATAATTATATGGTGAATTAGCGTAAGACAGGGACACACATTTTGGACGAAAATTCAAGTTCAAAAAAAATTCTAAGTCAGAAATAAGTAAGTTTAAGTTTTTAAGAAATCTTTATGCAAGCTCTGGCATACTTCCAGAAGCTTCCCTAAGAATTTTTACTTAAACTTAACTAATTTTTTCTAAATTAGAAGTTTTTTGAAACTAGAAACTTTCGGTCCAAAATGTTGGTCCCTGTCTAAATCAAGCTTTTAACCCTATATATAATATATATATATATATAATATAATATATATATAAATATTATAATATATAATATATATATATATTATATATATAATAAAATATATATAATTCGTATTTGTGGAATTAATTTAATTTTTTTTTAATTATATATTCCAATAATAGACGGAATTTTTTTAAATTTCTTGGATAAAAATGTCTTGTACACTATGTCTATAATTTCGATTCTCGAAATAGTGAAAAAAAATGACTTTGAAAAATATATCTTATCGATTATAAATCTTGAAATGCTTTTAAACTTTTTAAAGTGATTCCTA
>JABUQX010130069.1:5000-7500 GCA_015478945.1 Trachelipus rathkii
GAAATTACTGCCTTCTCCGGGATTGAACCACCGCATGTTGTGAATGAGGACTATATATATACATATATATATATATATATATATATATATATATATATATATATATATATATATATATATATATATATATATATATATATATATATATATATATATATATATATATATACTATATATATGAGGATTGCCTGGTTTAAAACATAATAAAAAACAATGATTTAAACCATTAAAAAAATTATATAAATTTCCGTGTTTTTAGCATTTCTATATATCTCTATATGTTAGCATCCATCTTCGAAAAAAGTTAAAACTAGTAAAATAATTAAATAAAATTAAAATCTTTCTCATGAATGTAATATAAATGATGAAGGAACTGATAATATGTAATAGGAAGTTCTTATATATATATATATATATATATATATAAAAATAAATATATATATATATATATATATATATATATATATATATATATATATATATATATATATATATATATATATATATATATATATATATATATATATATATATATATATATATATTATATATATATATATATATATTAAAAAGCAATTTATTATAAAAATAATTTTGCAAAGGCAAAAGCACAACACTTTGAGTAGCCAACGTCTGTTTCTTATCACAAAGTTTCACAATAAAGTATGCAAAGTAGATGTTGAGATCGAAACGTACTGTACAAAGATACAAAACGACGATTAACAAACGATTTATTACATACACTGTTCACATCAAATATTTTCTTGACAATGAATACGAACCAAACGCGTAAACGAATATATACATGACGAGAAGAGATCCGTGAAGAACAGGTACAATCATGTTTTAACTTCGCTTGTTTTTGAACTCTCTCTCTCTCTCTCTCTCTCTCTCTCTCTCTCTCTCTCTCTCTCTCTCTCTCTCTCTCTCTCTCTCTCTCTCTCTCTCTCTCTCTCTCTCTCTCTCTATATATATATATATATATATATATATATATATATATATATATATATATATATATATATATATATATATATATATAAAATATATATATATATATATATATATATATATATATATATATATTTATATATATATATATATATATATTCTTTATATATATATATATATATATATATATATATATATATACTATATATATATATATATATATAAATATATATATATGAATATAGCTTTTTTACAAACAAAAAAACTGTATGTGATTAATGAAAATGGAATCATTTTTTAAATCGGCGCTACAAATTACATCTAAAATACTGAAAAACATTAAAAAAATTTCATCGTAGGCCTGTGTAATATATTTTGATTATGTTTATCAAAGTAATAAGCCATCCAAAGTACGTAGAAAAAAAATTTAAATATCGATTTTTGGAAAAAGACTACGATAAATCGACTGGAATCATCAAAAATGATCTACCGATTATTTAAAACCTTCTAGGAACCAAACACCCCTTTTGGTGGGCTAACCCACTAAGTTTAGTCAAAAAAAAAAACTCAAAAACGGTCTTCCAGAACTCA
The DNA here is from genome assembly GCA_015478945.1 of Trachelipus rathkii. Lineage (NCBI taxonomy): Eukaryota > Metazoa > Arthropoda > Malacostraca > Isopoda > Trachelipodidae > Trachelipus > Trachelipus rathkii. The sequence continues at coordinate 6,543 of JABUQX010130069.1, forward strand.
AAAACGGTCTCACCGACCTTAGAAACCTATACTTTTATACATCGTGTCAAAATCTAACGAAATTAGGGAAATTGCCAAGTCAACTGCCTACAAGACTTGGATTTCCTGCTGTTCAAAAGCTCCTCAATCCTAGAAACGAGTCTTTTCCATTGACGTGCAGTGCTGCAAATAAAATAAAATTTCAAAACTTCTCTGAAGTTGGGGGCTTTACCCAAGTCAGCTGCTGATAGGTCTGTAGCTTTGGATAAAGATCCCAAAGCATTAAAAGTCGCAATAAAATTTAAAATATAAAAAAATGCTGAGAAGTAAAAAAAAAATGCTAAAGAGGAACAAAAAATGCTAAAAGTCCAATAAAAATTTATTAGGGTGCCAGATTTAGCGACAAATATGGAACCTGTCATTTCTGCTGCATATAATGTAATATATACTACTGGTTGACAAAGAAAATTATATTCAAAAAAATTAGTCCACAAACACAAGTGGGGATTTATATAAATATTTTAACCACGAAAGCAAATTTTATTTAAATTTGAAATATATTTTTAACATCACTTCCATAAACCTTAAAACAAACCACCAATTGTCAAAACTATTTTCTACGTCGACGATTTATTAAGTTAAAAGTCTGAAATACATATCAATCCGTTTCTGTTTCGGAAAATAAAACGAATGATTTTTTCCAGAGGTGGTGGGAGGGGGTTTGAAGTAAGGGGTTTAACCCCCTATTCCATTATTCAATGTATTTCCCCCTCTCCCCTCACAACTCCCTAAAACCTTTCTCCCCAAAGAGGATTTCACGCCTTGCTAATTTCTGGATCAAAAATAATTTAGGGTCTAAAATTAATATGAACCGAAAAGGAAAATAAATTATAAACGTAAAATAACTACTAATTCTTTTAATATTTTACTTCCTCTTTCCTTCCTTCCTCCTATCTTTTCATACTTATTTTATTCTTTG
>JABUQX010130069.1:30000-32500 GCA_015478945.1 Trachelipus rathkii
ACACTCTATCAACCTACGGCTCTGGGAATCCACCATGTTATTGTCCAATAAATTGTCTTCGCGTTCTTCAACCTTTTCACTACCCTTCCTTCGCCAAGTACCCTTGTGGTGAGTTAATTTTGATGATTATTATATATAAAATCAGTCTATTCTAAAGATCTTTATTTGCTGATTCCGAATCCGAAATCGTTTTTTCTTTAACTATCACATATAGTCTTTTCAGGAATCGTTTATTATTTGTTACATTTTAATTAAAAAATTACCTAGAGTATGTTATTAAATGGCAATATATATATATATATATATATATATATATATATATATATATATATATATATATATATATATATATATATATATATATATATATATATATATATATATATATATATATATATATATATATATATATATTATATATATATATATATATATATATATATATATAATATATATGTATATATAATATAATAATAATAATAATAATAATAATAATAATAATAATAACTATATAAATATATAATATATATATATATATATATATATATATATAATAATAATAATATATATATATATATAATATAATATATATATAATAATAATAATAATAATATATAATATAATAATAATAATAATATGTATATATATATATTTATAATAATAATAATAATAATAATAATAATAATATATAATAATAATAATAATAATAATAATATATAATATATATATATATATATTATTGTAAAACACAAAAATATATATATATATATATATATATAATAATAATAATAATAATAATAATAATATAATAATAATATATATATATATATATAATAATATAATATAATATATATATGGATAATAATAATAATAATATGTAATATATATATAATATATATATATATATATATATATATATATATATATATATATATATATATATATATATATATATATATATATATATATATATATTATATATATATATATATATATATATATATATATATATATATATAATATATATATATATATATATATATATATATATATATATATATTTATATACATATATATAAATATATATATATATATGTATATATAATATAATAATAATATATATATATATATATATAATAATAATAACATATATAATATATAACTCAATATATATATATATATATATATATATATATATATATAATAGAACAGATATTCGGTTCTCTTTAAATATCTTACTATTTTTCACGAGACTGTTACTTCTCATCCAAATATCCAAATGCCGAGGTCTTCTACTTAAAGGACTTCAATGTACACCACACTGAATGGTAGGGCTCCTCTTATACTGATACAGGAGGGAAGGAGGTCAAACCATTCAGCATTCTGAACGATCTAGAACAGCAGATTAAGGAACCTACACACTTCCCAGTTCGTCCTAAACACTCTTGACATATGCTTCACCACTTCTCCTTCTTGCTACAAATACTCAATTTTCCCTCCTATCGGTAACTCTGACCACTATCTTGTAGCTCCTAATTCTAAAAAAATTTCTCCAGGACCTCCACCATGCTCTAAATGTACGTTCTGGCACTTTAAAGCTAGTTAAAGTTGCCTTTCAAAAAATGGCAGCCTGCCACCTACAATATATAGCAACAGGTCATCAACATAGAGAGAAGATAGAAGAAAAAGAACATAGAAGTAACGATGTCATTGAATCCTAGAGCAAATAATAATGCACTTAGAACACTGCCCTGCGGAACGTCTTCATCCAGAGTAAAATGGCATGATAGAACAGAAGAGCACCGAACTAGATGGATCTGTCTGACTAAAGACATTTAATTAAGAGAGGGAAGTGTCCTCGAAAAAATCAAGCGAGTGGAGTTTAAGGAGAACCCCTGTTTTCCAGGTTGTGTCATAATCTTTTTAAGGTCAAAAGACACATAAAGAACTTTCCCACCAGTTGAGAAGTTTTCCCGGATATCATGAACCAATTTTAACAAGGTATCCGCGGTCGAACGGCTTTTGCGGAAACCAAAATGGAAGTTTGAAAAAGCCTGGAGACTTTCCAGAGCAGGGGAAGATGGCCTGAAACCATTTTCTCCATTAATTTTCAAGTATGACAGGTCAACGAAATTGGTGTTTGGTTGTCCTCCAATTTCGGATCTTTCCCAGGTTTGGGAATAGGGATTACAAAACCTGTAGTCCAAATAAATGGAAAATTGGATTCGATCCAGACTCTGTTATGCAGATCCAGCAAAATCGTTAATCCAGAGGGGAAATATGGTCGAGTGTTACTTACCAAATAAAGTCTGGGACTAGGACACCGTTTTTGCTGTTCGCCAGTGCAGTTTGATACTTTGCAAGTGTAGAAAGATGGTTATTGGTATGATCTTCCTTTTTCGCTGTAGCTGTAGTCCAAATAAATGAAAAATTGGATTCGATCCAGATTCTGTTATACAGATCCAGCAAGAACGCTGATGTAGAAGGGGAATATGAAGTC
>JABUQX010130069.1:42500-46050 GCA_015478945.1 Trachelipus rathkii
TAACTTTATTATGCATGCAACTCATATTACATACAAAACAACATTTGTAGATATCTACATTTATAACGTGGATTGAATAGATTAGATAGATATATTTAGATTAATATATTATATATATATATATATATAGTATATATAATAATATATATATATATACTGTATATATTTAGTATATATATATATTATATATATATATATATATATATATATATATATATATATATATAATATATATAATATTATATATATACTATGTATATATATATTATATTATATACCTATAAACACGTAATATATATATATACGTATAGTAGTATCTATTATATATATCACTATATAGTATACTATACTCACTACTATAGATACGTATATAGTAATATATAATAATTGTCATAATGGATCCTAAGTGGGCTTTGGAACCCTCTACCTTGAGATGGTACTACCAGGTGTTACCTCGAGACCCACCACGATTGGCTAAAAGGAAACCCATCATTTTTACCTCTGAAAGCTTAGTTCCCAAGAGGAGCGAAGGCGTGTCTTGGAACACCTAACCTCCGACGGGCTCCCGCCAACCCTCGGGTCAGGGGCAACACTGGGTAAATTTTTAACCGGACATTATTAATATTCATAAGATATTTGTGCAATAACGCAACAATTATTTGTATATTTCCAATGGTCCTAAGTGGGGTTTTGAACCTTTTACCCTTGAGTTGGTACTCCAGAGTGTTACCTCGAGACCTAGATTGGCTAAAAGGAAACCCATTATTTTACCTTGAAAGCTTAGCTTCCCAAGAGGAGCGAAAGCGTGTCTTGGACACCTAACGTCCGACGGGCCTCGCCCGCCAACACTCGGGTCAGGGGCAAAACACTGGGTAATGTTGTTTACACGGAGCCTTATTAGATATTCAAAGATATTTGGGCAATAAACGCAACAATTATTTGTACATTTCAAATGGTCTAAGTGGGGTTTAAGCCCTTACCTATATAGAGATGGTACTGACCGGAGGTTACGGCTCTTGATTTCGAGACCAACGATTGGCTAAAAAGGAAACCCTCATTTTACCTCTTGAAAAGCTTAGCTTTCGCAAAGAGGAGCGAAGGAGTGTATCTTATGACACCTATACCTCACAGAACGGGCCTCCCGCCAACACTCGGTCAGGGGCAACACTGGGTAATTTTTACCCCGGACATTATTAAATATTCAAAGATATTTGTGCCAATAAACGCAACAATTATTTGTAAATTTCAAAATGGTCCTAAGTGGGTTTGAACCCTTACCTTGGAGATGGTACTCCAGAGTGTTACTCGAGACCACGAATTGGCTAAAAGGAAACCCATCAATTTTACCTCTGAAGCTTAAGCTTTCCAAGAAGGAGCGAAGGGGTGTTCTTAGACACCAACTCCGACGGGCCTCCCGCAACACTCGGGGTCAGGGGCAACACTGGGTAATTTTTAACAGGACATTATTAGATATCCAAAGATATTTGTGCAATAAACGCAACAATTATTTGTACATTTCAAATGGTCCTAAGTGGTTGAACCCTTACCCTTGAAATGGTACTCCAGAGTGTTACCTCGAGACCAACGATTGGCTAAAAGAAACATTATTTTACCTCTGAAAGCTTAGCCTTCCCAAGAGGAGTGAAGGCAAGTCGTTGACACCTAACCTCCGACGGCCTCCCCGCCAACACTCGGTCAGGGCAACACTGGGGTTAATTTTTAAACCGGACTTTATTTTGTATTCCAAGATATTTGTGCAATAAACGCAACAATTATTTGTACATTTCAAATGGTCCTAGTGGGTTTGAACCTTACCCTTGAGATGGTATCTCCAGAGTGTGAGAGGGGAGGCCCGTCGGAGGTTATGTGTCCAAGACACGCCTTCGCCCCTCTTGGGAAGCTAAGCTTTCAGGGGTAAAATGATGGCCCCGCCAACACTCGGGTCTCGAGGTAACACTCTGGGAGTACCATCTCAAGGGTAGGGGTCAAACCCCACTTAGGACCATTTGAAATGTACAAATAATTGTTGCGTTTAATGTTCAAATATTCTTTGAAATATTTAAGAAATGTTCCGGTTAAAAATTACCCAGTGTTGCCCTGACCCGAGTGTTGGGGGGGAGGCCCGTCGGAGGTTTAGGTGTCCAAGACACGCTTCGCTCCTCTTTGGAAGCTAATGCTTTCAGAGGTAAAATGATGGGTTTCCTTTTAGCCAATCGTGGTCCTCGAGGTAACACTCTGGAGTCCATCTCAAGGGTAAGGGTTCAAACCCACTTAGGACATTTGAAATGTACAAATAATTGTTGCGTTTAATGCAAATATATCTTATGAATATTTAATAATGTCCGGTTAAAAAATTACCAGTGTTGCCCTGACCGAGTGTTTGGCGGGAGGCCGCGTCGGAGGTTAGGTGTCCAAGACACGCCTTCGCTCCTCTTTGGGAAGCTAAGCTTTCAGAGGTAAAATGATGGTTTCCTTTTAAGCCAATCGTGGTCTCGAGGTAAAACTCTGGAGTACCATCTCAAGGTAAGGGTTCAAACCACACTTAGGACCATTTGAAATGTACCAAATAATTGTTGCGTTTATTGCCAAATATCTTTGAGTATATATATATATATATATAATATATATTATATATAATATATATATATATATATATAATAATAGTATATATATATATATAGTATATAAGGTATACATATATAGTATACTATATAATATATATATATATATATTAGTATATATATATATAATATATAATATATAATATATAATACTATATATATATAGTATAATATATATATATATATATATATATATAATAATAATATATACAATATTCTCCTCTCTCTATAATGATATAGTTATATATAGATATATTTATAGACTACACGATATATATTTCTAGAATCGCTAACCTCGCCCATATAAAATCGCTAAACTCTGGTTCTCACAATGCATTTCAAGCGTTTTAAAAAAGAAACCAAAACCATTGTTTATTTTCAAAAAAAAAACAAATAAACCAATGGTTTTTTTTGGTTTTTTGGGGGGGGTTATGCTTTTTTGATGGTTTTAATGTAGTTTTTTTTCAATTCGAAGATATTTTAAAGGCAACAATCACTACTGGAAACTGTTATATGACACATGTGCTAACACATATTTTAAGAATTCCTTGATAAATTTCTTTAGATTCTTAATTTTCAAATTTTCTTGATAACTGTTAACTGTTTAAATTTATTATTATTTTTTGCCGTTTTACAGAAACTCAAAGTAAAAATTAAGAGGGTATATTATGATATATAAACTCTATCTGAAAAAAGGTTATACTTTTATTATTTGACCAAAAAAAAAAAAAAAAAAAAAAAACGCATAAAGAAAATTTGATTTCAAATTAACCTATAATCATTATACAATGAATTCTTATTTAGCCTTTATATTTGAATACAGGATTTATATATAATCATATAAAGTGATATATATTATATATATATATAATATATATATAGATATATATTATTATATATATATATATAATATATATATAAATATATAT
>JABUQX010130070.1:2500-44175 GCA_015478945.1 Trachelipus rathkii
TGGAATTTCAGTTTGTAAGTTATGTTTTTGCGTTTTTATTCTAATAATATTTTTTATACATTCGAAACGACAATAGTTTAAAATTACGCTTACAAAGGTTAGTTTAGTAAAAAAAATTTTTTTTATTTATTTTTCACCTTCATGGTTGATTTAAGCATAAAAAAATCGTCAGAAAGCTGAAATATATATCATTTGATTCAACAAAAGAATTATGCATAGTTTCCAGTGCCACTAAAACAAGCCTAAGTGGCACTGGAAATCGAATTTTACCAAAACTGTCGCTTATGACCTTTCGTTTTTCAAGCGACGTTATGTAAATGGGTGCCAACAAAGGGACAGATGAGATTATGGCTTAACATTTAAAAATCTTAATATTTTTAGAAAATTTGCTGACCCTGTAAAATTTTATATATTCCCAACTCTTATTTAGAGTTTTCACTTATTGCATCCTTACTAAAAGAGCATAAATAAGGAAATATAAAAGAAATACAGAAAGCTCATTCATCAATTCAAAATTTTAAGACATGGCTTTCTCGCATTTATTGTTTTTTATATATATATATATATATATATATATATATATATATATATATATATATATATATATATATATATATATATATATATATATATATATATATATATATATATATATATGTGTGTGTGTGTGTGTGTGTGTGTGTGTGTGGATGGGTGGGTGTGTGTGTGTTTGTGTGTGAGTGTGAGTGTTTGTGCATTTAATATATATGACTTGGTAAGTTAAACGCTTGATTTATATATGAGAACACAAAGCTATAAAAATGTTCAATAACGATTCTTCACGACTGAGAGCAACACATTAAATTTATATAAACTTCTTCAAATATTTTCAATTTTCTCGTTACTAACTCAGTAACTGATGGGCTTCTGAACGAGGAGGATGTGTCGAAAGAAGGATTAATATATTGTAACACATTGATTATTTTCATAGAATTTCCTAGTGTAGTTTTTTTTATTATTATTAGAAATGATGAATAGTTAATAATTTCATTGAATAAAAAGAGTGTTGAAATATTTAATTTATTTTCATAAAAAAAAAAATTAATATTTATAATTAATATTAATTTTTATTGCATAAAATCCAAAGAATCTGCTAAATAATTTTTTAGGTATTTTATAATAAATTAACCAGTGTATTCAAAGTATAAGTAAAGGATTAATAGATACCTCAGACTTACTCTATTTAATCATCACAAAATATCAGTATCATTATGATTTAGAGTAGATAATTTCTATATATATTAATTATTATTACAATATTACACAGTTACTTAGAAACTAACGTAGGAATACATTGCAGTATATAAAAAGGTAACCACAAATACTATAAGATAAAATACTCTTAAGAGAAATTGTTTACTACTAATTTGCTTAATAAAGAAATTGATTATGATAGGGATGATAAAAGTGTCTCAAAGTGTCTGCACTATGATATACACAATAATATATAAATCACCAAAAGATAATTATAAGATTGTGGATTAAAACACTCAAATTTGTCAAAATGTTTTTATAATGATGGAAGAATATTTTTTGTGAAAAAGGTATGTCATTTTTATCTTTGAATAAAACAGTATGATAGGATAGAAGAAATGAAGATGCCTCGTATATATTGACCATCAACCAGCTAAATTAATCAGTAAAGGTTATCATAGAGGGCATGTTGAACACATAAAGGGTTACAAGTGAGTCCATAACAAGTGTACAAATAAAAGGCATGAATGCTCAATTCAATCTCTAACCACCTTTATAATATATAAGTAATATTAAATGAAACATATTATGGTTAATAATAAGTATAACTTTAAAGTTTTATTCTTGTAGAACTGAAATCTAGATATTATATATAACATATTAAGAGACTACTAACAGTTGATTATACTTTATTGACTCATAAAAAAATCGTCAAAAATTAGGAGGAGCTCGAAAACACCAAGCCAATAATAATGTAATATACTTTATTTACAACATCTAAGTTAGTAATAAAACTACTTAACTAATTGAATATAATATTTCCATACCAATATACTATTTTCTATAATATCCTTATATTTTTATATTTACTTTTTGTTTTCATAACCATTAGGTTTAAGTTTTGTAATATGTCTAAATTTCATGCAAAAAAACAAAGCTTAAAATTACAAACAAGAACATAGTATCAAATACACATCTTGAGACTATCTTCTAGACATAATGATAATATTTAAGATGATAGTATTGAACTATCAGTTAATTGATAGTTTCCCTTTTTCAGAGAGAAAAACTTTTTTTTCTGCCACCCTTTAATAATAGTGAGTATCAAGCGTTAATTTCTATTTTGAAAACCATTAGGAAACATAAGTACATAAAATCGATAAATAAACGAAAAATTTATTATGATTTGAAGAAGATTTGCATATCCTATTACTAATGTTCTGGTTATGCCATTATAGTCATACATATTACTATGTAAACATCACCAACTTCTTTAATTGTTAATATTGTTTTATTATGCATTTATGGACTATAAGAATTGCAGATAGGAGAATAGAGAATAAATCGAAAATTTTAATAGAATTAAATGACTAAATTTTAAAAAGACAATATATTAAACTTGATAAAAAGAGCTTTAGGATATCTTTAATAATATTAATTTTATTCATCATAACGTAATTTCCTTTAATATTTTATTTTTATTATATAATCAAACCATTTGTCAAATTAGTATCACTAATTACAATGTCAGCTGGATTATATTTTATTTTGTAAAATAATTAAAATGTAAAAAACTATTTTAATAACTTTTTAAAATTTAATTCAAATTTTTTCAAGATATTATTGCTAGAAATATTCAGTCTGAATTATATTATTATGACTAAACATAGAAGTTGTATCATTTCATGTACTAAGCTTTTAAGTTAATAATTATTCCAGACTCTAGATTATAATTATTAATTCTTATCTATATTTAATATAAAATTTTATTTTTAATTAATGCAGATAATAATCATAATATATACAAACTTGATTCCAAATTTTATAATTAATTAAGAGTATAATTTATTTATTAATGATTAAAAGTTACAAAAAATACTAGACAACAACTTTGTACAATATATAGAGAAAAATTATTTTATATAATACATTTTAATTTAAATCATTAATTTTAATATTTTTCTTTTTTAATGGATTGAAACGACGGTTAAAGACAATAATACCTACACACTATTAAACAAGTTAAATATATTCTATTATCAAGTACACTTGGACCACTTAGGGGAAAATGTTACAAGTATCCAGCAGTTTTAAATGGCCAATTAATACTGGTGGTGCCCTTATATTTATAACACATGCAAGCCTCCTTTATTTGGATACAGCTCACACCTCACCAACATAAAATAAAAATAGAAAGACACACGAAGCGAGGATTACTTTAAGGAGAAACTGTTGAGACCAGAGGTACATGCTCTTGGTCTTGGTCCATTCACGTACATTTTAAAAATTCCTGGTTAATACAAGGGATTTTAAGAGGTCATCCTCAATGAAGACCTTCACGCCGGTGATAGTAAATTATTAGAAGGAGCACATGTTTGGACGTAATGAATATTGGTATCTCTTAGGAAATAGCGGCCATCAGAAATTAAAACTACAATTATAGAAGCGTTCCCTTACTAATAACCTCAGATTAGAATCACATACTAGACAGATATTATGGAATGAAATCCTTATTATGCCATGCAGAGCACTAACTATCACCAGTTGACAGAGAATAAGTCTTGAGTTTAACACCATTTGGGATATCTCCCATGTATTGAACCAAAATCATTTTATATTAGAATTAACACTATATTTATGAACAACGAGTGATACAATCCAACATCATTTATATGTACATGATCTCTAACATTATATAAGTATTAGAAACACATAAATGATAATACCTACATCTCTAATATATATAATAAATACTAACATTTTGAAATGAATTAAAAATCAATTTTTGTAATATTCAAACCTTATAAAGGTCAAGCCGTGATGTTATTAAAAAATAGTGATTACATCTTCCAAATAAACAATTAATAATGAGCCTTGAGCTATATAAACCTCGATTGTGCAGCCTCTGATCGCTGTAATGATATTTACTTAACTATTTAATAACGCAACTTATTTCAAACATTTTACATATCATTTTATTACTTTTTATTTTAATGCTGCAATTTACCGAATAAATACAACATCAATTAATCAATCTGCTGTTCATATATTTCACTTGTGTTTTATATAACTGTTGACGGCACGAACACCAACCTTTACACACTAATTGTCAGTTTTTCATTTATTTAATATAATCAAACCATATTAAGTTGGACTTTACAACCCATATATATATATATATATATACGTACATAAGGTCTAATTAATATATATATATATATATATATATATAAATATAAGATAAAATTCCATTGAGATACCATATCAAACTATATATTTAAAATAATAATAATATTATAAATATATACCAATACTATATATTATTATTATATTATATATATGACTTAATGAGTTTATTATGGATCCGTTAACTTTCAATTCTTTTATTCACTAATAACACTTTTTCCTTACTTTGGTATAGCCCAAAAGTAAAATTTGGTCGATAAATTCGTATGAAAAGAAATACGAAAGGGGTAATTAAAGAGAAATATGTCTGTGAAGAACATAAGTTTGTCCTCGAAGCAGAAAATTGAGATTTTTTTAATGTCTATAAAGAGTTAGAATGAATTAAGTTAAGGATAAAGTTAAGTGTCTTCGAGAATAACGGTGGTACTATATACAGGACTTTGACCCTATGCTATAAGGATGTGTTTTTTCATCATAGATTGTATATATATATATAAGATTAGGTTATGCAAATTCTATTCAATTTATACTACTAGAACTAAAGCAAAAGAGAATTATGCAAATAAATTTAATTTGTAATGTAAAAAAAAGGTGTTCTAATCGCACTATCAAAAAAAAAGTTCCCTTAATTAAACTCATCACACATACTACTAATTTTGGAAAATATCTGATCTAAACAGAGATGCTCACCATGTAACAAAGTCCAATAACTAACCCGCTAACACTAAGTTAAACAGGCTCAGACTGTGGATTAAATACTCATTTATTATTTCTCCAGAGTCGCCTATTCATTTATATTAAGTCTGAATTTATTTTTACACATTAAATATTACAGCAGATTATCATGTTTGCCATACTTCCAACAACCCTACGACAACACAAATATCTACCTGAATCAACTAGGTAGTGGAAAATCACTTCTCTAATGGTCGATTAACTTTAAACACTCAGTCATTGTAATACACGTGGGTGGTTACACATTACAGTTTAAAGGCAGGAAAATCCCACTTCCACAGTGTAGATAAATGACTAATTGTCTAGTCCAAACTACAACATTCATAACCATCTTACTATCATAACTTTCCCATTTCAACACCATTACGAATTAGCTAAAAAACAATGATTTATAACTTATAAATCTTTCAACTGATATCATAAACTTATATAATTTCGACAATTAAATTCACTACAAGAGAATAACCGGCATTTTTTTTTAGATTATACACCTATACGATATTATCATTATAATTAACCATGTAGAAATGAACAAGCATAATAATACTATCTTAATATAATTACTATCTTTATGCGAATTTATATATACATTATATTTAATGTTGGAATTCTAGCAACCCTATACTTCTTACACTCAATAAACACATTCCATGTTAGCTACAATCAATTAAAATATATCAATATAATTAAGAAAAAAAAAATGTAAGGCGGGTACCCATTTACATTCAATAGGATCATATGAGAACTATTAATAAAATATTACAAATACTCTATTAGGAGTGTATGGGCAAATTACACATGGGAAGGGAGGTATTGGAGCCATTATATCTGCAGTTAATAAATTAAATCCTAATCTTCAAATGAGTAAAAATATTTGCGTTTTTGATCTAGTTCATAATTAACTAATTCCGTTTCCAACATACATTCCTTTTAATGAATTAGATAATATATCGAGTCCTTTAATTCTACTCCTCATTGTTAAAATATGAAACTATTACCAACCATGCGAATGTAAAAATTTAACAATAAATATTATAAAAGTATATGAATATGAAATATATATTCTATTATCTATCGTTTAAATACTTATGCTGACAAGTAAGATCTATTTATTTGGGTTTAGACTCACGAATTATTGCTCTATTCAGATAAGAGCGATAAACACATACTTAAATCAAAATTACTAAACTACTCGGAACCGTTTACCTTGAGCCCTAACAATCACCGAACTAATGTCAACCCATTGTAAATTGGTATATGTAAGATTTTCTTGAGACTACCGAGTCCGGATAAACCCTCCTATCTGGGTCCGAGTAATATATTAGAGAATTATACAATAAAAACAATATAGGATAGATAATTGAAAACCATATGCGCTACTGGGATACTTATAATCTGGGAGCTATCCTTCTTCGCCTTCTCTAATATTAATCTACTGGCAATAAGTTGATATGTCTATATAAGTCTATCTCTCTATAAGACTGGGCATTGTTAAGTACATAATATTTACGAAATCTAATATATATAAGTATACTTTTAATTAATATAACAGTATAATAAGTATATATATATATATACTTAGAATTATTGGGGATATTATTTTACTAATATCATTGAATCTAAGTTTTCTCAGAAAATTGAGTGGGGTTTTGCGACCTTATAAATATCTTAGCGAAAAGTTGAACTCCAGGGGCGTAAAGCAGGAGTGGGTCTAAGAAGGAGGCTCTATGCAGCCACAATATGAACAATCGCATGAAAATTATTTCATGGAGATCTCGATTATTTATTTTCTAGGCAGCAATAAACAAACTAACAAAAATCACTATATACTGTGAGTTTAATTTACTATTATACTCATGAATTAACTTATTTAAAAGAATCCTCAAATATTTAAAATAAACCATATACATTCACAAATGGAGAGATAGATAATATATTTTCTTTTAATACTTTCATAATTAATTAAGACTTTAAATCTCTAATAACGTTTTTTGTTTTAAATATTTAAATTTTATAAAACTTATACTCATGGAATTCGCTTTAACCATAATAACACACAAATACCTGCTGTGGCAAGAGCCATTTGTATACCCAACAATAGAACCACATTTGCACAGAGATAATATGACGAAATATTAGAAAGATATACAATTGTAGGAAAAACTATTTTTATAACCAATTAAATGTGAAAAAAGAACTTAGCGATTAATCGGTGAGTGCTAAGGTCAAGGTCTTGACATTTAAAGGATGGACTCAAGTTGACTCTTGGAGCCACGTTAATGGATCTCAAACCCCCTTCCACATATGAGCTAGCAACTATGTACAGCTGCGTGGTATTCCCAGAGGAGTCCTTTCTAACATCGTTTTCAGATATGCAATTGATGGAAGTTGTAACACAGGTTGAGCTAGAGACAATAACTTGACTGTCTAAACCATAACCTCCACTTGAAATATTCCATAATATTATATATTCAGATCTTCATCGATTGATCCTATACGATAGATGGACAAATATAGTCAGTGAGTCTAATTTTTCTTTTTGGTCAGTGACTTGGTCTTTGAGAATACGCACAGAGAAAATGAAGTTGTAGGAGAAAGTAATAAGTGAATATAGAAAGAATAAAAAATTTATGAGAGTATTACATCAGCTGATTCGAAAAAATGGTACTAATCTCATCGCAAGACATAAATAACCAGATTTTCACTTTACAAATGCTGACCTATAATCCTCTCTACCTATTTTCCTGTTGAATACGTTAAAGAAAATAGTCTCTTCATAGAGGCGAAAATGGTTTAATGCAATAAAATTTCCTCAAGGCACAGACTCATATGAGACATAATTGAGAAAATTTTTGGGAGAGCAAAGCCCGTTGGTACACCCTATACTTTGGTTCTTTACAAATTCAAAAAAAATTTAGAGGCCAAATGTAATGGTGGATCGAGAATGCCCTTTCTTCCATGTAGAGGATCACCCCCCCCACACCCCGGATCCCAAATATGTCCTTACTCTATCACCCCCCCCCCGCGGAGAAAAAGACAGGAAAAGTTTGCAATTCTGTTTACTATCAGGATTACTGCAGTAATATAGACCTAAACACTCTTAATATATTCAACTACACATAAGCATGAGTGGATGTAGACAAGACCACTTGTTTAATACTATGTGTAACCATAGCATCTAACTTTCTATAAAAATTCGAAGGCTTGCAAATTCGAAAAATGTCTTTATAAGGATTCAATTAGACTCCACTAGAAAAAATGCAATCCTTTTTTTACGTGAATCAGGTAGGTTCCTCGAACGCCATAAAAACTTCTGTGAATGATTAGAGTAAAAGAACAATTTTATATAACTAGTACCGTCTCATAAATAAATAAGAACATAGAAAGTGAAAATCAAACTGAAGAAACTGTCGAGAAACCATTAGATGGTGAGAAAGAGACAAAAACTGGAACTATTTCCTTATTTAAGACTCATTGCATCCCATATTACTAAACTGCGTCATAGGAAATAAATAAAATTGGCTCTGTGTAGAGATAGTCAACCTCAGAAAGACTGAACAGTTCTCTGCTATGTGTGTAGAAATTTTCTCATTCAGTATAGAAATATATTTCTTACTATAAACATTAATAAATACACGATTATCTAATAATTATAAATTACTATGAAATAACAGCTACACTCTGTCTAAAAATACAGCTAACCTCAAATGTCCTCATTATTGAGAGACACATGTCAGTTCATGAGAGTTATCTATAAAATATTATGAAAAGACACATTTTTCTCAACTCCTTCTCGATAGAGAAGATAGCGACACTAAATCTGCTCAAGCACTTCTATAAACAATAGCTATTACACAACTAGAGATTATATAAATGGTTCGACGAGCCTATCAGGTATTGATAATAACAATGGTAGTGTACAAACACACTTCAATGCAAAATCATCGTTGTTATTGTTCTCTTAGTGACATGATTTCACGGAGAGACTCAAAATTTTGACTGCTGCCTTTTTATATCGTTTATTTATATGGACCCATTGATCACAGTTGACTTAACTCTGCTTAGGTTAGTCAATAGCGAGGCATTTTTATAGGATCTCAAATCAAACAAAAAAAAGTTTAAGAAACTAAGGTTATAAAAACTGAAATAGATAACGTATTTCTCCATTCGGTTTTATATATCAAGACCGATACCCATTAATTGAGAATAAGTAGTCCTGAATATTCTAGGGTTAGAATCTTTGAGGAACGAGTTCTCTCTTCGGCAGATTGAACCATATCATAAAGTTTAACCTTTCACTATCACCAGAAGCAGTTGGGGAATGTATAAAATTAAATCTATAATCAGATTTCTTTTGGAAAATACAAAAAAACATATCTTATTTGGTAAAATCGCAACTTTACTCCAGACCGAGAGCACAAGTATGTATACATCTGAGAAATATGTGAGTATAATTAGGTTCACTTTGAACGTCTGCAAATAAGTTGCTATAGATCTCACAGAAAAGAGAGTACACAATACATAACATGACATGATCTGTGTCGATAGGTAAGTGTCTTACATAAGAGGAAGGTTTCCTATGAACATTGCTACTAGCTCGCTATGTACTACGAAAATAATTGTGAGTAAGTATTGACGTATCCGCCAGGCAACAGAGAAAAAGAAACAACTTTTGTCGTAGGCATTAAAGGGAAGCGTACTGAAAAACGTAGAACGGGAATAGTGTTGAGACGAGAGACTCGAGCATTATCTCAGGGCGCTTGCCTATAGTCTCTGTCAATTACGCATAGAGCGAAGACAAATCTCAGCACGGAAGTCGCAGCTAATGAAAACTATATGTGGAATTCACATCAACGTCAAAAAGCAAGGCACAAGTAGGAAATGAGGCGTTCTACAATAGGAATGAGGAGAGGAGCTGTAGTCTTTGAGAATTTTAATATAATATATAAGGTTTTCTTTAAAATATGAATCATTAAAAAAATATTTCAATATCTGTTATATTCAGGGTATCATTGATCCCACTTGCTTTAGAGAACTAAGCTATATAAGAGTAATGCTTCTATGATATAACAATAGTGTTTAGAGACCTCCGTAAATAAAAATTAATATTAATATATATTAATATATATATAGTTTTTACTTTATTCTTAAAAGTTGTAGAAAAATTATAACACTTAATATATATATAAATTTATGAATATTATTATTTAATCTATCTATGTTAGTATAATCAGATATTAAAATTTCGTTACTTCATCCCTAAGTTTTTATATTTAAATTAAATATATAATAGATATATTATATATGATATCTATTAATTAAATATATTTATTAATATATATATTATTAATATATATATGATATATATAATTATAATATAATATAATATAATATATATATTATTTAAATAAAAATAATGTTTTCCTTAATTATATGTACCAATATATATTAATATATAATTGTATACTTCCTTATATATATATAACTTTGTAAATAAATTTTAATTATATTTCGTAACTTTAAATGCTTAAATTATATGAAGCTCATTTTTGCAAGTTATCATGAAGTGAAATTCTAAAATATTTTGTTTCTCATAAGCATACTTATAAGTCCTTAGAGGCGGGTGCAAAAGGATAGACTACATAAAATATATTAGTGGCTTCAAGTTAAAGTAGCAAAAAATTACTATAAGATATATCATATTTATAATTGACCCGTATGAGATTACTCCTCAATGCAAACAGAATTGGCACCAATGTATTAATGAAATCAGAAGGAAAATAAGATCTCAAGACTTACCAAAAGATACTCTCTACCTTCGGCGAAAATTACCTCACGACACATGAATCAGAGGTATATGATTTCAAGGATAAAGGCTAGCGACTTGAATACCAAAAAGCCAAAATTCCTCTAACACCAGGTGAAATTATCCGTAACAATCACAAAATGTATTGGAACCAATAACGAAGAGTACATGAGCTACGGCCAAAGGGGTGGAAAACGCTGCTGGTAAAGGCCGTGTGGGACTACCTAGTTCATAGATATACAGAAAGATGCCGTGACTTTTTGTTATTTACATTAACGTTCATGCGCGAGAATACGACATGGATTACGTCTTGTAATAAAGTTGAATTACAAACAACACTTTATAGTGAAAATACATAGATGAATTGAATCTTGCGACTATATGAAATTTCTGTTATAATCAAGTTTGGGTTTGTCGGCTGGGCTCCAACCAAAAGAAGCAAGAGCACAATATTTCTAGTGAGGCAAAGGTTCAACTCGACAATAAATAAATGTGGCACATGAGAAAAAGGCATGGCGACGCTATGAAATGCAACATCTATAAGCGAAGCCTAAAGACAGACGAAGCCAGTATAACTCGATTCTCAAACCCAATGATCAGGGGAACTTTTATAGCGTTAAATGAATCGAAGTTGTAAGCAGTAAGAACACTCTCATAATATTGAAAGGAAATAGACCACTCACCAGTCACTAATTTACTACATTATAATGTTAGACTATAAACACAATAATACCTAGTATACACTCTATCGGCAAAAATATTACTGTGCACGGAAATATTGACCTAGAGATTAGGAAACACCCGGCGTACATATATTCGATCAACCTCGTCTTATATATGATAGGTTGCATTGCGATCGAACCTTGAAGGAAGACTTGTAAATTCTTCTCCATTTCTCAAATTTGCGACCTAAAATGCACAACCATTTTCAACCAATCTATCTCACATTATATTGGTGAGGGATAGTTGAATCTCGGCCTAGCACGCTGACGATATACACAGAAACAATCCCCCTATCTAAAACGTGCGTTCACTAACTATCAGACGCACCTTTTCCTTTATCAAATCAACAAGTTATAGAACTTATAGAGGGCAGATTCGAACAAGTTATTTGGAAGAAAATTACAAACCAAAACCTCTAAAAATATAAAACAAATCTCCAAGTATTCCTATTTGACAACACTAACGGATACGAAAATGACTACAAAGCAAAAATGTCGAATTCAGCGAGTGATCCATCGGAGGTTTACCCCTTTTTATGTAATGAAGAGAGAGGTAGCTGTCGAATAAGTATATGTGCAGTGCTCCCTACTATGATGTTTTCGAGAGACTTCGCTCATCTGCCTGTCCTTTAATTTCAAAATCTTTTTCTACTCTATACTCTGCCTCAGCGACTTTTTTCCAGGGCATTTCTCGAGGTTCATTTAACGTTTTTTATAAATGGAGCACAAATACAATAAAATTGCCAATTTAATATCACGTGGATAGCTCTTAACATTCACCATCTCGGGGCATCGGAAGGATTTTTGCGTAATACTTCCCATTTCCGAGAATATTTTCATAAATATTCTGGGTGAGTGCGATTTATCGGCAGAGATCCACACTCTACATATCTGATAGTTTAATTAGACGTCTCGTTAGTATAGAGTACTTGTATTGTTCAACAATCATAACGGGAAAACCTTAAACTTTGTCAAGCATAACGCGCTTTGCTCTATATTGGAAATTTGCTTTAAAATCGAGTATCTGCGTGTGCTACCTGCTCGGTAACTAAACGGCTTTTGTGAAAACCTTATATTATCGCGTGGGTAGGCTGATAGAAATTTTTCTAAGGAATATAAAATTAAGTGTACGGCTACATTAGAAATCTTCAGCCCATTAACTTTATGGTGCGTGCACCACATACTCTGTTCATATCGGTTCAAATACACGGGATTACTGGGGGATTGGCGAATTTTTTCTATATTTTGGTAACATAAATCTATATTTTCTGAATATAGTGTTTCAATGGGAATTTAAAAATAAATACACACAAAATGGATGCAAATAAATAATTTTATTTGGTGTGAGAGCTATTATCTCGCCGAGATTTCTGATGCTTAGCGTTTAAGGCAGTGTTTTGATTCACACCTTGATCTGAGATAGAGAGAAAATCTAAATACTCGTCTATTGTTATGAATGAGACGGCAGCTACTTGGTAACAACATCCCCTTTTATTATTTATATGAAAGTAGACTTCTGTTAAATAAACTTTATTATACAACAGAGTACACACGAAGATCATTTCATCAGTTATATCTTGTCGATGTTATTGGCGGAGTATTTACTCAATATTTTATTGCCTAGTTCATCTGTACATTACTGGTAACTCTAATCGGGCAAATGTATACGATACTTCTATGTCCCTTGTCTTCACTCTCTATCATTTTTGCATTTGTTGATAATGGTATACTTAACCATTTTTTTGCACTATTACAACTGAGTATAGAAATTCACTTATGGCATACTATCCACGCGAATATCGATACACACTTTTCGAGCGAGGCGAACATATGAGTTACTATAATGGACTTTATCAAATTTTACAGTTATTGGTATTATTCTAATAATAATTTATGCATTGACCTCGATATATCGTTCAGTCGGATCCTCGTGCTCCTGTTGGATCATATGTTTTTAATTTTTTCTTGGATGGTATTATGTGCGCGACGTATTTGTGTAACGATTGTGGTAGTTTCATAACACGAGCGAGAATTGATGTGAGATACACAATTTGGAATTGAGACCCTTTACAAATAATTTATTAATCACGCATTACTCCTATATTTGTGATATAATTCTTAATCAAATTAAAGAGTGTATAGAGTCTTTCTTCTATGTCTACTCTGGAATAATCTATTAATATTCAGGCGTGTATTTGATTAGTATGATCACTTCTAGACCACATTATAACTAGTAAAAACCTATTTTTTAATAGTTATGTTTCAACTCTAGATAATTTGTACATGGTGAGAGAATTGTGGCTCGAGCAGTTAGCTTGATGTAGTGATAAAATCGAAATGTACATATAATGTCAGTTGTAACATGGCTTATTATGTGTTAATACTTCATTCCCGTGTGAATAATATCTCCAGAACATAGATGAGCACTGTATAACAATTGCACAGTACAGTCATATATATGAGATCAGAAATTAACACTATTTATACTAAATTTATCACTGTGAAACTCGAAGGTTCAGACAATAAAGACAATAGAAACCAGACACACTGTGCTCAAGTGGTCTATTACTCTCATTCTAGTAAATCCCATCTACCCACGTGGAAGATAGCTTAATGAGTTTATATTATCCGTAATTAAGTGTGTGCGAGTCATTGTGTGTATATTTTCGAATATGTACTCAAATTTGCTCTAAAAACGAAGAAGTCAGCAAAGTGAGCTCATGATTTATTGTGAATCAAACTGTCGCTGTGTTGTCATATGGCTTGTAGACATTCAATCCGAATCGAGCTTTTAACGGAATAGTAAAAAGAGAGTAAAATCTCAAACGAAAGGTGTGACTAATGGTTATACTGTGTCTTATCTAACTGTGTTGCAAACTTTATTAGACTATATGTTTAGATATATAAGAAATCGCACATTTCATGAGTTAACTAAACTAAGATTGTACATGTAAAATTTCCTATACCATCCCTCATATATGTATAGTGTTTTGTCATTGCTGCCCTACTTACATCAGCACGCACCGATATTGACTAGCAAGAGTCTTTTCGTAGCCCTTATACTGATAATTATAAATTATTACTTATTGTGATTTGATTGATATATATATTGATTATATTGATCCGTTATTGTTTTTCTTTTTCTCATAGTTTGGTAGTATTAACCAATCTTAATAATTAATTAAAATCACACGGTCATATATAGCCTCATATATCTTTGTCGTCATCATTACTTTTTATGAATAAGTTATACCTACTATTTAGGTTAAGTTTTACACATTATATATCCCATAAGGATTTTCGAGTGAGTATTATATAAGTTTAAGATGTGTTAAATCCTACACGGAGGCTTACATCTGTCGTCCTATGTATTAGACGAACTTATTACGTGTCTCTCATCTATCACTTAGCACATATATGGAGGGTCCAATACACAGTATGTAGCCTTATATAGAGGCTTACAAAGCATTACTTGTCGTTGATCTTAGGAGTACGGCACTTAGGAAATAATAATGTATTATATAAGTTAATGTAAAGTACTTTATATATTATATTCAGATACTAATTAATTATTATATAGTATATATATACCTAGAAATTTATCTGTATGTAAATTATAATATATGATACTACGATATAGAGATATGAATTGATTATAAATTATATATATATGATTATCACTATTTTATCTATTAATGTTCGTATACTATGTAATTATGCAGTTAAATAATTTATGCCGCCGCGCTGATATGCTGAGAGGAAATATTTCTGAGCATAAGTTCTATAAAGTAGTATGAAAATAATGGACAAAATATATAAAAACTATGTAGACAATAATTATCGTATAATAATTATTAGATAGATATATCACATCTTATGTATACAGTCAGAATGATGAGATTTCGGGCAGTATTATGCCGTAGTTCAACAAAGTTATTCAGGAATATTCTTGAAAAATTTAATGGAATTAGCATATAAGCGTGCTAGCACGATAAATTAAGAGAAAAATAGAAAATTCCATACTCACTATATAATTTTTCCATAGACTGATACTTGCGTCAATTACTATAAGGAATGAGATAATCGATTACTATATCTAGTGTATCATAAATAGGCAAGACGTAATATATAGATAACTTGCAAATATAGCCTGATAATAAAGTACTACTGAGCGTAATGATACTATGAGGATTATCAGTATTCAATGACCTTCCAATAAAAAATAAGTTATTCTCAGAAATTTAATAGAGGTAAGAGTTAGCATACGAGATAGACGAAAGAAATAGCGCTAAGATTCCTATTCTTGGAGATGGGAGGGCTAGGGTCGAAATGTTCGATTTATAAACGTTAGCATGCTGAGTGAGAAAAAGCGGAACAGGAGTAATAAATGCTGGGTAGGCCAATTTTCGAACTACTCAGAGAAAGTATAAAATCTTATCAATCTAGATAATATGGAGATGACTATTTTTTTTATATGTTTACGGGGGAAAAATTTTTTTATATGAGTATCAACTTTGTTATACTTATATTAGTCATGCATTTAATTGTTCATATTAACTTAAATTAGTATTATCTAACTTCGTAATCATGTACTAGTATCGATAATTAAGATAGAGCGTCTTATAAACTCTCATTTTCAACATAAGGGTGGTTTAGGTTTAATTTAATACCACCTTATCTATGATAGTTGTAAAAACAATAGTTCACTACTCCTTCTGTCGGAAGATACTCGAGTTTGGGTGCTTGCTCGTCAGTAAAGAAGCGTAACCTCATCACGGCCCTAATACCTCCGGGTGCCACGCACACGGGCCTCCACTTCATGCAAAAAAAATTCACGGCCTCCTCTCTGGAACTGAAAAATATCAATTATTATATATCATAAGCATCAAATATATATATAATATATGATTATTATTATTAATTATATATATATAAATATATTAATTAATGATATTAATATATAAAGATATTATATCATAATATATATAATATATATATATTAATAATATAAATATATATATAATAACTTATTAAATATATATACTATATATATATTAATTATCTATTTATAGCAATCTTGAATTGTACATTCAATTATTATCAATTTTAAGCTAATATATTTTTAGAGTATTTATATAATATAATTATAATATCTAAGAGGTATATGTAGATTAACATTAATATTACGTAGCTCATATATATTTTATTAAAATATCCCCTAATTTTTTGTAAACGTAATCATTATTGTATTTTTTATTTATTACCAATATATAGTGATATAATGTGTATAAAACGTGAATATAAAATGTACTCTAGTGATGATAAGTTTACTATTACCTCGATCAAATATTGTATGAGTACACGTAACATTCATAAACATTGATAAACTTCGTTTTATATTGTATAATTCAACACTAATCTACTGTTAAGCTCTTACAGTCGACAAATGACAGTAAAATTATAATAATTTCATTGTATATTAGATCAACGAATTTAGCGTACAAAGTAATCTGTTCGATATCGTATATCTTTTTTTGATAAAAAGAAATTGATTTCTTAATAGTAATAATAAAATTCGTAATGAAACTATTCATCAAATTTTATTCAATAAATAACAACAATCAGCATATGGCAAGATATTAATAATTCAAATATATTAATAATAATTAATATAATAATATATTATAATATAAAAATTATATTAATATATTAATAATATAATATAATTTATAAATAAAATATATATATAATTAAAATTAAATAATATATATACTTATAATATAATATAATAATATATAATTAATTTATTGTTGTACAAATATTTTTAAATTAAGATTATATTTATAGGACACATGGTGATTACAGTATTATAATTATTTTATTAAATCACTTATTATAAGATATAATTCAATATAATGTTATAATTTTCTATATAGCTATATAAATAAATAATATATAAATATGTTTGATAAATATTGTATTTTATTATAACGAAAATTTAATAATTTATTATTAATAATTACTAATAATAACTTTATAATATAATAAATTTTGTTATATTTTTCAGATTATAAAGTCATTCCTAGAAAAACTATTATTCTAGAATATAACTTGTCCCGTAATTCATAAAAATTATAATAAATTTAATATTCTCATGATTTAATATTTGTTCTTTAATAAGACTCACACTATTGATCTTTTATTAAATAGATAAAAAGAATATTATTATATTCTATGAGGAAGAATAACTAATTGATCTATTCAATGTGCGATCTCCGCATTAAATATTACTTTGGAATTATCTATCTTCACGGGTTTAACTTTAACTCTTTACGTTTTCAATAATAAAGATTGATAAATACTGAATTGGTCTTTTTTTTGTTAACATAGGATGAATAATATATCTAGGGATCCACTATAGTATAAAAGATAGATAGAATAGAAGATGAATAATATAGAAGTAATATAGGAGTTTAGCTTTCTATAATAATGAATAACAATACTTTCATTAAGATAGAAACTTGTAACTACTTAGTTGATGTCATACAATATGAAACTTACTTGAGTGAGCTGGAGAGGTTTTCACTTCTTGTATAACATCTCACTTGGAATAAGAATGCAATATTTAAATTACTAAAAATTAATTATAGGAAACGATCTAAATAATTTATATTATTACACATATTTAGCCATAAATTTTCAATTTATCTCATATTCTCTTAGTAATTCTTCTACTTAGCTAATAGGTAACGCTAGTCTTCAGTATTTTACACCAGCAATGTGTTTCTGATATAATCTCTATAATAGCACATGATTTGCAAAAAAGATTTCTAAACTGTTTTGATTTCAACATAATTTAGAGTGTTTAAGAAATAGGGTTTGTTTCGGATGGTGTGAAGTTTTTATAATTATATAATAAAAATGTAATTAATTATTACAATTGGTTACTACGAATGTCTTAAACTATTTACCCTAAAAACAAAATTCAAGCAGCTTTCAAATTTTATCATAAAGATAGGGTAATCACCGGATCCTTTACGATTAGGTTTTGAGATAATGTTCCATTTAGATATCTCTGTATTTGCTAGTTGTATTGTGTCTACATCACTTGGATAGTTTCCATTTATCAATAGGCTTTTCACACAGCTGATTCAAACCTTCTATCATATATATATAGTAATTCCATGCAAACACCATAAATCTTTGTAAAAGTGTAACAGAAACTAGTATGCATAGAATTCACTCCTGTTTAGTGGAGATTACAAGCTAAGAGTGTCATTACTCTAAGATAGACAGTAAGTGAGATATAGCACTAATATAGCGGGTTGAGTGGTCTCTGAGTGCATGGTACTGTAGTAAACAATATGGAGCTGGCGTAGAGTGCGAGTAGTGGAGAGCGCTCTGTATATAATATATCTGAGTAAGACTGATATTCCGGTCGTAGGACTGCGCGACCGGCCATGAAATCAGGTCCCTCGGCGCCAACTTTTTTATTACGTGGACTTTTGTTATTTGAGTATATATATGATGAGCTAGATACATTAACACCTCACAAACTATCAAAAATAGAGGCGAGGAGGCTGATTCTTAGATAAAGCAATCCATACCGGGAGTGGCAGAGAAAATAAGTTCTAGTACATTACCTCGTTTCACACCCGTCAGGAGTTACCGAGAGAGTACCATTTATAGACCCGAACTATTTGAATATTAAGTGGGTAGAGTAATCTTAATAATATATATTATAATACCTTTGTACTAGATAACCTTGTATTTATATAGTGATAAATATAAAATTTTTATTTTATTATCTTACATACTAAAATAGGGTATATTAATATATTCACTAAGTGAGTAACTAGTGAGCTCCTCGATGACTAGAGAAGTCTGAGGGTCTCTCGGCTTATCGGAAATGAAAGAAGTGTTAAGGATTATTTCCACCCTCACGGGAGGTTTTCCGAGAGTGTGAACTCTAATATTTAAACCGCGACTCTATGGTGAATTTGCAGGTGTTTGAGCTCAGAGGCAGTGAGTACCTCCACTACTCCACTACGTGGTATGGAATAACGTTCTACCCTACTATCTAACTTCCACAGTTTCAGAGATACACTCTCTGTGAGATAACTTCGTAGGAATTGGGGCACCGTGACTGAGTATATATGTATGCTTAATATTTTATTTTATTAACCACTTATCACAAACATTAATTTTCCTTTACGAAATTATAAATATACTCTTATATATATGAAAATTAAAATTATATATTTATTTTATATATATTTCGCCCCCATGTAAACGATCCATCAAAGTTTATTAATCTTTAAATAATAAATTATATAATTAGATAATAGTATAATAATAATATAAGACCTTTAATAATTCTCCGTTAATGTAAAGAATTCTAAAGCATTTTGTTTGATAAAGTAGTTATTGTTATATTTTGTTATAGTATTTTATTTATTTATTATATATATATATATTTTTACATTCCTCACATAACAAGTACTTTATCAATTTAAGTCAAAGATTGATGTATTTGTCTGAGAGGAAATCTAAAACTACTAATTTTAGGAAAAATATTGTTTACTGAAGTTTTAAACATCATATTTAATATCATACAAACCTTCAATAAATGCGCGTCAGGATCGATATGATAACAATACATTTTGTAATGTTTGAAAAATCAAATTATAAAAATAATAAAAACTATAATATATTATGATTCACACGATATTAAAATATTAAATATTAACAATTAACACCCATTAGTTTAATTATAGATGATCAGAGAGGACTAAAATTCTGTAACTAATTTAATATTGATATATAATATAATTATTAATACTCATATTCCTATATTATTGTAAGATAACGATGGTCATAATAGTACATGTACATGTAATTTATAGGATAAATAATCATTTGATTAATAATATATGTAATAAACTTACGGATCTTTAATGAGGCACTTAATAAAATAAATAATAACTTATAATAACTGCTGTATTCAGAAATAAATTCAATTACATTTATATAAATAACAGTTATATTAAATTATAATAATAGGTATAGATATGTCAGGAAAAATGTCTTACGTTTTATATATAATGATATATATTAATAGACGATATTATATATTTATACTATGTATCTTTTATTTTATATATAAATTGTATTTACTAAATAACTGATTAAATTAATTAATTTTAATTAGCAATGACTATACATTAACACATTAATATATATATGAGATCCGAGTTAGATATCAATATCTTTCGATATTAGGTCTTAGGTGTTCGTGTTTCACAGGCGCATTTACAAATAGGTGCGGACTAGCGCAATTCATTCGGTGGAGAATCCGTTCATAAACGTTCGAAAACGAAATTCACAGGAGGAATTACAAAACAAAGTTTTCATGGCGTAATTCAATTGTGATTTCGGGACACCTATTTTTTGAAAAAATAGATAAGAGTATTAGTTACATTATCAAAAAATTCTACTCAAATGATTTAGAATTAAAAGAAATTAAATTATTATTTATTATTTAGTTTTATAACTAAATTAAATCATCTTTTAGGCTAAGACTTATTAGGGTTTTTAATAAATTAACTTTATTACATAAGTTTCACTTATAAAGATGATAATGCATAATATATTCGGATTATCAAATTAAACTTACACAATAAATTGTAATCACTGAAGCTGATAATAGTCTATTTCACTCTGAATTATCTAATATATACTAATTTAATTACTAATTATTTAGATGTAATAATAATCACTAAATAAGCACTAATAAAAGTGTAAAAATCAATTTCCTGTAACGTATATAACCCATATTATAATAATATTATATTATTTTATATTAAAATATAATTTATTATAATATATATATTAATAATATATCATATATAAGTAATTCATGAAAGTATAATACTTATATATATTATAAAATATTTCAGAGACGAAATATGTCTTAGACGTTATATGGTATGAGATTACATGGATTTTGTAATAGTCTTACCTATTATATATTAATCATTTATATTAGTGTGGATAGTATAGTATAATAATATATTAAATAGAATATTATTTAATGCTATACTGTAAATTATATATATATAAATAATTAATTATTATATAATAATTAAATAGGATACTTATATTATATTATACTATAAATAATTTTTATATATATATTTACTATTAAATACATATATATATCCTATAAATATTATAATATATATAATATTAATTAATGAAGATAGATAGATATTAAGTAATGAAAAGTTACGGGTCAGACTTAATAAAAGAATATAAAATTTTCTTTACTATCAAAAACTTTTAATACTATATTACTTACATATATTATCATTATATATATATTTATAATAATAACTAGTTAGTATGATTATACATCTTACTAATATTATATCGTAAGTACTAATTATAGTTTAGATATATATGGAACTAATAAAGTATTATTTTTGAGGTAAATAGTAATATTAATATATATAATATATAATAGTAACTTAAGGAATAAGGTAGATATTTAGATAATATATAATAATTAAAGTACCATTAATCTGAGAGAGAGAGATCTATTTCTTCCAAGTATTTGGGTTTTTTAATCATACAAAAATAGATCTATATTAATCGTGATATATATTCATTAATCAATAAATTTTTAGATCACATTGGAAATTGACTGTGAAGGAATATTGAGAAGATTATGGACTTCTTATATATATATTGAGAGATACATGTACCCTTTCACCCTAAATTGAAATAATCTTACACATATTATTAATAAACTAAACATCTCTTAGTTGAAAGTTGAAATTTACTAATATTTTGGTTGACTCTTCATAACTATTATTAGATTAATTTAATTTATTATTATAATATACACGGTTAGAAAGTGACTACGCAGTACTTATCCACATTAATTAAGATTTTATGAGTGATTATCGTGTTTTAAACATAGTTATAAAGATTAAATTATATTAATATATATAAAATATATATACGAAATATATGTCTCATGTAATATATTAATTTTATATAGTATAATTAACTAAGTATAATTATATAATTAATAATATATATTAATATTAATTAATATAATATTATTAAATATAATATATATATATAATTATATATAAAATATATTATTTAATTTTTATGGATTACTCCTTATATAGTATAAATAATATATAGGAATAATAGAGCTTGGAATACCTTAAGAGCTCATAGTAAATCGGACTCTACTGTGTGAGCATGGACGTCGAGGTCTTAAATAGGTAATTTACTATATCTTGGAAATCACGAAAATAGATCCTATCTTATTGATGACAGGGTGAGGTTATAAATATTTACAGATGGTGCATGAGCGGAAGCTCAGATACTACGTACCGATGAGACTAGTATCAACTGATGTCTATCCCATCGTAAGTACCTATAACTTTCCTACTATTATTATTTTATCTGTTGTAAGTCATAGGATTGCGTGAGCTCATATTGTTATCATAAAAATAAGTGAGTTTGACAACTATATATAACCACTGACCGGATGCGGATCTATTTAAGTTATACTTGAGTGGTATCATGTCATTACTATTAAAATATTAAGTAGTCGATCGAATATATTTATATTATTGTGAGGTGTTGTTAGGTGTGGATCAGTTACTATAAAGATGTTATAAAGTCTTATCTTATGATTATTTATAATTTTTAGATGACTAATGACTTACTTTTTGAGGATAAGGTAATTACTTCGAGTGAATTCTTATATCACTGTAGATATGAAAATTGTGAGAGGAGAGAAAGAGACAGTGACTTATTAGTGAGAGATTATTATTTATTAAAATATTATTTATTATTATACTATTTTATTTATCAATATATATAATTATATAATAAATATTAATATATATGTATATAGATTATTATAGATAATTTAAAACTATTAGAAATTATAAATTATAATTAATCTTATGTGATTGAAGTCGCAGGTTATTTCTATGAAAAAGACTTTAGCAGTATATAGTTGTGACGGACTTTATAGCGATAAAGCGTGATAGTTTATTATGAGAAGGAGTTATGGATATAATAAGTGTAGTGGGATGAGTAGTAGCTTAATAATCGGATACTAGAGCTTGATTTATCTCGATAGGTGTGGATAGTGACTAGTGTACGGAGATCTAACCCTCCTAAAAATTGACTTAAAAGAAAAGAGAATTGCATATTATATGTAGAATTATAATATATTTAAGAATATTCAATTTGTTAATTATATATATAAATATGAAAATGCCTTTAAATATATTTAATATTAATTAATATATTATATATTAATATATATATATATAATATATATATGGTAATATATGTTAAAATCAATATATATTAATATAAATAGTTAATAGAATTAGTTAAATATTATATATTAATAAATACACTTATATAGCCTATTGTTATATATATATATATATACTTAGTTATTAATAATATTATATATATAGATAATATATTATTAATAATATATAATATATTAATAAATGTGTATAAATGAATAATTAAGATATATATTAATATTTTGTAAATTTGTAGAATTTGATATTAAAATTAATTCTAAATGATATTTTAATTTTTTAATTCTTAAAGTTATATAACAGATTTTTTTATAGTACAATTTATTCTTCCATTAAATTTTTATTTATATATAAATGAAATTACGATTGAGGAATAAATAGAGCGTATATAATATATTATTTAAGTTAAAATTTTAGAAATATTTATAACTTTTCAAATATTATTTCATTTTGAAAAAATTTATACACATATAATTATTCATAGTTTTATAAGTTCAATAGTGAGAACACGCCATAGTAATCATAAGTCACTCTTTTGGGATCGTTTAGAGTGAACTACTTACGTCTCACTCACAGAGGAGCTTATATAGTAATATGATAAATATCACTATAATACTTGATAGAGATTCTTTAGAGGAGATAAACATCTGATCCATTTTATTAACTATTCATAGCAAATTCTCGCTGTTTACTATTACAATAGATTTTTAGTAGTAATATTATAAATATTTGACGTAATAATCAAAATATACAATATTTTTGCTTCAATCAATTATGTTTTTTTATATAATAATATATATTCAAATTAGTACTGATCCTTTCAAGAAACCAACATTTGACTATATATATAATATAGTATGTAATATAATAAAAGTATATAAATACTATATATTATTTCTAATATCATATAATTAATATATATAGAGTGTAAAAATAAGTACACTAACTCAAACCCAGCATATAACAATATCAATAATTATAGCTTATATTAAATACTTAACTGATTTTAAAAAATTTCTAATATTTTTTTTTTTTTATTTATAGATTGGGGGCGATCTTAAAGTCATTTAAATACCTCATGTGATTTCACTAAAACTTCTTATAACATAAGTAACCACTCCTATATTCTTAGACTAAATGCATGAGTGAATGAGCTTAATAAAATTCGGAGCTGAGGAAGTCGTTAGGAGCATCGTCCAAAATTGTAGGTCATCTTATTAACATACTATTACAGACTGATATACAATATTGTAAAGTAGGAATATTGATGTTACTAAGCCCTAGATTCACCATGATGGACTATTTATTAATACAACTAATATCGATATAAGTAATGAGTGAGGTGGTGTATAACAACTCACTACTTTATATAAGATGCTCTCTTTTTACTCATGCTAAAATATCTAATTATGAACCCCGATAAATATGTATATATCGATAAGTTTTTAAGCTTATATGTGTATAAAAAGTTATTAACAGTAATAACTATAGTTACTAAGAATCAGCCAATTTGGCTTAGTCAACGATTAGCTATTAAATACAGAGGAATTGTTTTATTTATTAATTTTAATATATTATTATATTTGGTTTATTGAAGCATATTGTAATCAAAAATATCTGGGGTTCGTGTAATCTTGTGATTCTAGATAGTGTGTACCTGGATAATTTATTATTTAACTGCTCAGTATGTAAATATGAGTTACAACCTGAAGAAATGAAAAGATTTTTGATACTTTTTATATATAATCGGAATATTAATATATGTGTTGTTAACTCTAAAAAGTAAAGCGATTTAAATATTCAGGAATAACTAATTAATTCATAAATATCATGAGAAAACGCTCTACTGTGTACGATTAAAATATATATAAATATTTAGTAGATATAAGAATCGGTCTTAGATAAGTATTAAGAGTTCTACTAAATGTGAATATGTAGTGATTGTTATTGACTAGTGACTATACAATCTGGGACGGACTACCTAGGAGTCTCTGTCTTTGAAATGCACTTTCATATCACTACGGATCTACGGTGGATATTTGAAATATAAATTGATAAAATACTATGATAACACTAATTATTTGTCAGATCATATATAATAATAATAAGATACATAAAATAATACAGATTACTATGATAAAATATAAAGAATATATAAATTAACTATAAGTCAATTTAAATTATCAAACACTTCTATTACATTATAATAAAAATAAATTAATGAATAAAACTTCCAAATTTATTTTATATTGCATTTATAATAATTTATTGGATAAAAGTAATAATATACACATAATTATATGATATAAATAATATCTCGTAATAATAGTTAGTGGTAAAATATAAAATTAGGATATAAATATAAAAATAACGACCTGAGATATACTAAGGCGAAACAAATAGCAAAATTAGTAAAAATAGCATATACATAATAAATATATAGAACAAATAATATTATTTATATAAAGACATATAAAGTATTTTAGTATTATAATATATTTATAAATAATGATATTATATATAAATATTCAGATATATTAAATAGTATTAACTATATTCGGTTTAATTTTTAAATAGCTTTTAGATTTTACTACATTGGGAATTAGTTATAAATTATATAATATTAATAATTAACTTTAATATATATTGACATATACTAATAAAAAATACATTACTAGTTTCTAGAGCTAATTAGTAATTGTGATTTAACAATATTTTTATCATATATATTACACATAATACAAATATAAAGTTCTCTAATATTTATATATTATATAATATTATATTATTATCCCTATCATGAATTTTTATATATATGTACTATGAAATTATAATTTTAATTAATTATATATATATACACTATAGTTCACTAGAAATTAATTAAATTACTAATTATTTACTCATATATATTCCAAATATAATTAATTAATTATTCATATAAATTAAAAATATATTATTATTAATATCAATTATTATATTATTCATAATAATAGTTATTAGTATATTTATGATTATATAATAACTATTGTAGTGTATACTTAGAGAAATATATATTTTATATACATATATATACACTATAATGATTATCAGGAAAAATTTAAAGAGTATAAATTTTTGGGAATAGATATAATTGATTAAGTAAGTTAACATAAAATGTAATTATTTATTATTTATTAATATTTATATTTATATATTATTAATTATATTATTATTAATATATTATTATATTATTCAGTTAATTATATTATTATATTTTATATTTTTAATTAATTATTTTATATACTGTAATCATTATAGTATTATATTATCTGAAGAATATTTTAACGTAATAATAGATAATACCTAAATACCATGGTTTTTTGATGTATTTAAAATAACGATCACTCATAATTTTATCTTTTTGGCACAGTGGGAATTATTTGACACTCACTTCTAAATATTGAGTAAAGTCCATACTATATAATAACTCTATATCTCACTATTATAAACTCGTTTCATCAATATTATTACTAGACTTAAATTCTAACAAGATGTACTTCCGATTCTCTGAAGCTGTACTAGTATAATATATATTATATATATATATATATATATATATTATATATCTAAAGTAGTACAAATATTTTTATGATCGGAATTATTCAGTAAACTTTTGTTTATAAATTAATATAATTATATAATTATAATTATATAATTAATATATAATTTAATATCCCAAATGTATATATCTAAGTTTAGTATTATTAATTATAATATACTAGTTGAATATTTATCTAATAATTTTAGATAATACTCTTGAGCTAAATTTTATATGATTAAATTAATATTATATTATTATATGATTATTATATATATATAATAATTAATATAATATTAAATTATATATATTATTATATTATATTATATAAATATAATATATATATTATTAATTATAAGTGATATTTTTTCATTAGGAAATTCTTCTTATAAATATTCTCTTAATTTTATACATTGATACTTAAATCATATTATATATATTTATATTAATTTTATTAATAATTTTTATTTTTATATTATTATTTAATTTCTCATAAATCTTTATTTAATATAAATTTATCACTAATTTTAGTAATTTATAGAGTTAGAGCAGTTTTTATACCTCAGTGGGATGTGAATGGAATAATTGAATAGTTTCATAATGAATAAAATAAAAATACTTGTAAAAGCTTTTGAAAGTACACAACGGCTATTTGTTCTCCAAATCTATACAATAAATACAGAGATATCTTAATTTATATGATATATATTATTTCGTAAAATAATAATTAATAGATATCGATCAGAATAATTAAATATATAAATTTATAATAATTTAAATAATATAATAAATATTAAATTAATAATTTAAATTTAATAATAAATAATTATAATATAATAAATATTATAATATAAAATTAAATAATTAATTATATTATAGTAATCAATAATTAAATCTGAAAGGTCCTCTCTAACCTAAAAAAAACTTATGAACATTAGGTATATCGATTTTTTTTTTATTTATGGATCATATTTATAACATTTAGTTTAGTAGATTAATTTCTGACGCAGATTTTCTTAAGAAGTGTCCTAGTTAGTGTGAGCGCTAATCTATCTAAAAGCCTAAGCTATTATTATGAATATTCAGACGCACCATAATTTAACACACCATAGAGACACTTGCACGGATTATCATCTTTATAAAATTGACTTATGTTATCAAATTTGGGATCACATAAATTCATAAATAATCTTAGAACTTTCCTTATCAAGATCTTATAACGTGAATATAAGTCAAATGTGAGCAGTTCCTAATTAACACTTGCTGTAACAATCAAAAAATTGAATAACGCACCGGACCCTTGAGACCACATTCCTGTATATTATCGCGGCTCTTTTTTATTGAGTTATATTGTAGGATTAGGTTTTTATATAGAAATATCGGCTATTTCTCTCACGAGTGTATTTTTTTGGGATTTGTTGTGCTTTGTATTTTACTTTCCGCGAACATTTTACTATTTATTCTTTGCATTTTGATATTAGATCACTCACTCATATTATACTATTATGACTATTAATATTAGATATAGCAATACGATTTTGTTGTAAAAGTATTTTATGTAAAATATACAAAATACATATCATTTATTCTAAAATAATGAAAACAATTTGTAATAGCATATAAATTATACTTTACATGTTAAATTATCTATATAGTATTTATACTAGAATGGCTTAAATATAAATCATATTATATCTTATATTTTTTACTCTATCTAGACATATCAAAAACTTGCCAAAATATATAATAATTATATATATCACAAACTATTATCATACTAATAGTATTATTATATATTTTTATATTATCCTTAGCTACCATATTTTAATAATTAATATTTGTGATATATTAATTTTGTTATAATAACGTACAAGTATCTTTAATTCTGCTTCATGAATTACATAGGTCAAATTTAGGTCATCTTTAATCCATTATTTAACTCAACACAATCATTCTGTTGAAACGTCCTGACTCACCCTCTAACTATAAAAAACAACTCATTGATAATTAATTTACCACTTCACAATGAAAATCGCACTTCTCTTAATCATCTTACCTGTATACTAGTTATCGGTGTATACTATTAATTATATGATGCCATACATACCACATAAGTATCATTGTACACTTTTCTAATAATATTATAAATATCATAACCATTTTTAAGAATTTCTAGCAACTAAAAAACCAAATTCCACCTAGCTCTGTAACCATAACAATACCGGTATACTATATTATAATATCTATAAAATAGTATATATCAATATATATTATTTTATAAACCTTTAATATACCTATTATATATATTATAATATATTAATATCATTAATATATAATTATAAATAGGTATATATATGATAAATAATGTATATCATATTATAATTATTACTTAAATATTATTATATATATTATATTATATATATACCTATATATATATTTAATACTAAATATTAATATACTAATTTATAATATATATAGTATCATATATTATATTATATATACTTATATTAATACAATATTATTAATATATATACATTTATTATATATAATCATAATTATAATATATATATATAATATAATATATAATAAATCTTATATATCTCATTAAATATCATATATATTAATTTATAGTATATATATATTATATATGAATATATAATTCTTAAATATATATATTAATATATAAATAATTAAGTATTTATATATATATATTAATATTTATATATATTAATATATTAAATATTATATATATATATATATATACTTATATTTAATATTATTAATTAATATATATATATATATCATATATATATATTATAATAATAATATTATATATTATTATATATACTCATATAATATAATAGTATTAAATATATTAATTAATGTATTATAATTTAATATATTATATATTATTATATCTAATATAATATATATATATAATATGATAATAATAGTATCACATAATATATATATAATATTATATTTAATAATATTTAATATATATACTATATATATAACTTTTGATAGTATATACTTTATATTATAATAACATACAGGTGGGCACCCGCTAAGAGAGAAAGTAAGCGACTCGTCAATCCGTAATTCGCTTAACCGGAAACAAAAATTAACCAGGCGTTAATCATTTAAAGCGTAATACGGTGTAACAAGAATGTAACGGAAGGTAACGTTAATCATTAGACGTTTAACGCCGTCTTCAAATAATTAGGAATAGTAATAATAACTCTGCTTAAATTTTCTTTTATTATGATTGCAGATATTCAAATTTATTTTAATGAAAATTTCATATATACTATATATATATATATAATATATATATATATATATAACTATATTATATAAGTATATATATATCATATATATCTATATAATATTATATAATATAAATCATATATGATATAATTATTAATATATATAATATACTATATTTATTATATATATTATTATTAAATATTTAACCTGAAACATATATATATATATCTATAATATATATATATATATTATATATATCATATATATATATTATCATTATATATATATATATATAATATATATATACTTATATATATACTATATATATATATCAATATACATATATATATAATAATATACTTTCTAAATATCTATATCTAGATTGATATAATATATTACTTACTATATATACTATATATATACTCATATCGATATATAATATATAATATAATATACTATATATATATATATTATATATATATTATATATATATATTTAATATAATATATTAGATAATATATATATATTTGAGTTCTATATATATATATCTATATATTATATAATATATTATATATATATCTATACTATATAATATTATATATATTATAAATATATATATTTAATTATAAAATATTATATATATAACATTATATATAATATATATATATCTATATATAAATATATATATTATTAATATATAATATATATAATATATATATATTATATATATTAATTATTAATATATATATATTATATATTAGTATAAATATGCTTAAATATATATAATATATGAAATATATCCTTACACTTAAAATACGTTTTAAGAAAAACTTGGAATTTTTCTCCAAGAGTAAAATAATTTATATTCTAGGGGATGTATCTGAAAAAGAAAATCTCTCAGGATTGCTACCGTGCTTCTCGAATGTATAAAACCTTTGATGATGATATATAATCAATAAACATTTTAGTTAATATAGTAAATCCAATTAAAAATATATAAATATGAAAGATATAGCTAAACTTATTTCTATGGTTAATAAAATAATATAAAATATAATCTAATAATGTTTACGGTAGTAGTATCATAACCTAAAAATA
This sequence comes from Trachelipus rathkii, assembly GCA_015478945.1. NCBI lineage: Eukaryota > Metazoa > Arthropoda > Malacostraca > Isopoda > Trachelipodidae > Trachelipus > Trachelipus rathkii. The sequence continues at coordinate 34,499 of JABUQX010130070.1, forward strand.
ATATAAGAAAATTATTTACATCATAAGGCTAAGGATGTTTATATATATAAAGATTATATTAAATTTATTTTTATTCTAATTTAGTAAATGTCTAGATAAATAACAGTATATAATTATATATATAGTACTATATATATAGTATATCTATATAATAGGAATATATATAATATATATAATATATATAGTAATCATATATATATATATAGTATATATATATACTATATATATATAATATATATATATATAATATATATAATTACTATATATAATATGTATATATATATGATCTTATATAATATACTGTATATTATATTATAGATACTATAAATTAATTATTTAGTATATATAATATATATACTATATTATATATAGTATATATAATATACTAGTATATATTATTTATATATATATATATATATTATATGGTCCATCAGAGGGCGTATAACATAGGGTAGGAATAGCCGGGTTAATGATAAGCTCTACCCAATAACCTTATTTAGAATATAAAAGAAATTGCGAAGTAAATTAAAAAAAATCCTAATATTAAATATTAATAAAAAACTATTTATATGAAAATCCTTTAGTAAAAGAAGCTATTTCGCATCATAAATTAAAACGATAACTAACCACAATATATTATAGTCCTCATAATATCTTCAGCTAATTGAATACCTAATTTTAGAAATCTCCTCGCTCTCTACTCTGATCTGTACGCTAATAAAAAATTTCTATGATAGATTTTGAAATTTTGATCCTAAATATTTAATTTTTTATTTTAATTTTAAAATATGAATTTCCTCCGAGCTGGAAATATTCTTGGTGTCAACGACAGTATCCATTGAAACATTTTCGTAGTTTGTTGTATGCATCTTTTTTAAATATTTTAAATTCTTATTTTCCTCTAGTTGTGGGACGGCGTTGTGGACTAGTTTTGTTTGAAATCTTTATATCGAATGTGTCTGTTATTCTGATTTTGAATATTAATCTTATATAAAGCTGTATTTAAGTGGGCATTTGAGGCAGTTATATACATAAAATAAATAGACTTGAAATAATGCATACTGGAGTAAGTGTAGATTTTAGATTTGGTATATGAATTAAAGAAAAAACGCTTAAATAACTTATGAGCTAAACGCACTAGCTTTCTAATTTTTAAAAGTATCACAATACCTATATGTATATGTTGCTAGTTGTCTCAATATACGCTAATAGTTCTATTTGGGTACCAATTATAATTGTAAAAGAAGCCTCCTTTCATACAAATAAATAGGTAGCATATTATAATTCCTAATACTTTGCCGATTAGGACTTTTTTTCTTCTATTGTATATTCCTATATTCACTATATAATACTAATACCTATATATAGTTTTATATCAATTTATAAAATTTATATTTCGTCCTTATATATATTTATCTATTAGATAGTTATATATGTATGATATATGTAATATATATATTATATATATATCATAACTGCCTGCCGTACACCGAAGTGTATTCTTGCCGAGGTACAGAACAATGCACCTACGCACACTGAGATATAATAGATATAAATATAAATCTCTATAAGTATATATTACTTAGTGATACTACTTATTATATATGATTATTCTATACTATATATACTATATTATTAAATATACGTATAATATATATATATATATATTTGACTATATATTCTATAGATAAATAAAATAACAGTAGTTATATACATGACTATTAATCAGCTATTATTTTAATATATTAATATATCCATATATAGATATACTAATATATAATAGCTGATCGGATATAAAGATAGTACATGAAATACTATAGTAAAGATATATATATATATATAACTATATATTATATATATAGTATTATTATATATAATAAAATAATAAAAAATAAATTATTTATTTTTATTTAATATTATCCTCCCTAACACTAAAATTAACTGCAATGAATTCTATCTTCAACAAATTCCTATTCCTAACTATATTAATTAGTAATCATCACAAATATACGCCGCCTATTTTCTATCGAACTTTAGAATTTTATATTTATCAATACTTTACTCACCTTATAATTAATGGGATTTATGTATGTTACTTGATTTTGAGGATATGGATTTAATAAAGCAATACATTTGGTTTGTCAGATTTGAACAATCAACTATCCACAGCATTGTGTATGCACATATATTAATATGCTCATTAGTTAAATCATAAAGTTTTATATTTAATACTAGGGACTATCTTTATTTAATTTCTCTGACGATGCGACATATATAAAATCACCAATAATAAAGTATAACCTTGTTTTTGAGATATCAAGATCTACTTTTATTTTATGTTATCATCTATCTGATTGGGGACATTTATAAAGTTGATTTCATGAACTACCCTTTTAGGAATCACTCGATTAGGACAACTATCAAGTTTCAATTTTGAAACGTCGCTATTTAACATCGTTTTGGCACTTAGGCTCCATATGCTGAAAACTCATAAGGTCTTTAAGAATTTATAGAGTTTTAATTGGTTCCAGAAGGATTAAAGAAGTCGCACTCATCTTTAACATTTATAGTTAAAAACCGGCTCGAGGTTTTGGAACCATATAACTCCCACAAATATTAATAAGTTAAATAAATTAAACTCTATATATATATATAAGTTTTTTCTTAAAAACTAAATAATAACCATCTAAGAGATTATCCATTTAAATTATTGCGAATCTTAATTTTGCACCATGGAAGCCTACCAATCCACCACCCATATGCTCTGTACCTTAAAAAATTACAGCTACCGTTATATATTAATAAATATATATATTATTAATTATATATATTAATATATTTATAATTATCAATGGCGGGCCTTTCGCTGCCAGACGTAAAAGTATGATATATATATATATAGTGATACTATAATATATATATATATCAAGAAAGTGAGTAATAGCCGATCATCATTATACTTGCTATTAGTTGATGACCCAAAAAATATATTTAAAGTATATATATACTCGATATATTAAATATTTATATAATATTTAATATTATGTATTATATATATATATTAATATATATATATATATATATTATTATATATATATTATATATATAATATTATATTATATATATATTAATATATAATATATTAAATTATTAATATATATAATATATTAATATTTAATATATAATATATATATCTAATATATATATTAAATATAGAGATTATATCGTTCGAAAGTCTTAACTTTAAGATGCCGGTACATCTAAATTTCTATATCGATTCCTTTTTAATAATTTAAGCTTGAATTATGGTATGCCTATAATATATAATTATAATTTATTAAATTATAATCAATACCAAAATGCATAGTTACTACTAAAAAAATTATAGTATTATTCCTATTATTATTATCTCTATATAGTGAGGTGCAAGGCATACTTATTGGATTAGATGTCACGTGACGAGCAGATTATAAGTCTATTTATTTTTTATTTTTTTTAATAATATATATAATTACCTATTAATATTTAAAAATTATTATTATCGCTTATAATATATTTATAGCAAGTAAATAATAATTAAATAATATAATATATTTAATATAATAATCAAATTAATTAATTAATTATAATCTAATATATAATAATAGTATATAATATTAAACATTTAATATTAATATAATTATTATTTTAATGGCCTTTGTAATATAATCATTATTATATAGTAATATATATAATCTATTATATATATATACTTACTTATATATATTTGAGTAACTTTAATATATAATGTAATATAATCATATAATTCTATACTAATATTAATAATTATTATACCTTTTGAGTGAGAATAATTATATTTGAGACTCTAATACGTTTGAGATGAAGAAAATCACGGTATAATGACTCTCAAATTCCTGAAGAGTATTATATCTTAATATATACGATTACAGATGCCTTAAGGAGTGGAGCACCAGTCTTATAAGATGAGTAAATAGCTGAAATGATTTTCGTTATTTAATAATAAAGATGTGCGTGCATTCAGCCTGTCGAAATACCTATTAAATCGTTAAAACAGTAAAAATAATTCAAAGGCGTTATTATCCATTTAACAGTTCGAGTTTAAATTTGGTATTAGAAGTAACCGGAAGTAATTAAAGTTTTAATCATTAAACTGTTATACTGCGGTGCAAATAAATTATGTTTAGAGAGTAGTATAGTAATAATGTGTTTATTTTTTTTTCTTATATAAAATTATGATAATTTGTCAGAAGGCACTGTTTAAAAGCCACAATATTGTATTTAAATATTAAGATTGAAAAATTCTTGATATATACTATTATATATGTATATAGTATCAGTATTAAATATATATATATTGAGGGAATATTATAATATATGTTATATATATGGGATTAATATATAGTTACGACTCATTATTTTGATGATTTAATTATATTTAAAAAATATTATTAACTCATATATTAAAAATTTTTATTTATCCGAAATTTATTTAAAAAAGCTATATAAATATGTAATAAATTCTCAAATATGTTATAAAATAATAATATATATGTGCAATATTATAGATAATAATAATATACTATTATTACATTCTCACTACAAAACTGTCTATATATTAATATATTAAATATTATTTTAATATATATATATATATATATATATTAATAAAATATTAAAATATTAAATATATGATGATATAATAATATATATATATATAATATATTAATATATATATATATAATATATATTAATTTATAATATTATTAATATATACATGTGAGAGCCGTAAAGGGAAGATTGAGAGATTTCATTTTTTGAAGGGGAAGATGTCTAAGAAGTAGTTGAGGTGTATAAATTATAATTAATATATATTAATATTAATATTATATATATATTAAATATAATACTTATATTAAATAAAGTATTTAATATTATAAATATGAATATAATATAAATATATATAAATATATAATATAATTCAGGTAGGAATTAAATTTAAAACTACAAATTTCCACACCTGTTAGTAAAGCTGAAAGAAAGTTTAAATAAAAAAAGCATTTTAAAGGTGCGAAAATTGAAATTAAATGGAAATTAAAATTTATTTGTCCAATTTTGAAACCGACTACGTTTGACGCCTTATGGAAATAAAGTAAGATATATATATATATAATATATATATTATTAATATATATATAATATATTATATATAATATATATATTATATATATATTTATAATATATTTGATTTGGCCTACTAAAGAATTTTTGAACCAGAGTCCCGCCAACTGATATATATTATTAATATATATATACTATATTATATATAAAATATATATATATATTATAGTATATATATAATATACTATATATATTTATATAATATATATATATATATTATATATTATATATATATATATAGTATATATGTATAGTATTTCACGTTTACAATAAACTTATTTTACAGTATAGATTTAAGCTTGTCATTGGCGTATGGCAACATACATATAATGTATACTGACATGCCAAAATGCAACAATATATACAATTTTTATTAGGGAGATACAAGGGTACATAATAAAGGGATGGAAATACGTACTACAAAAAAAATAAATTTTTAACTTAAATAAATTTAGAAACAATATTTTGATAATGGACGTTGCGTTTTACAGGTCGTGTAAAAATTCTTACCTAATTTCTTTTTTTATTACGTAATTTTTTTCTTTCATTTTGAAATTGTCGCCCAAAACAAAAATAATATTATAAGTAATTATATTATAAAACACATTTGTATATTTAAATTTGTTTTATAATAAGATTGATCTGATTTTTACTAATATACGTGTAAACTCGTTACTAAGTATCACCTAAATAGAAGATATAATATAAGGATTCACCTCCTCACTCTAGAATATATTAATAAAATATATATTATATAATATATATATATATAATATATATATATTAATATATCTATAATAATTATATATATATATTAATATTAATAATTAATGTTATATTCTGTATAGATCGTATATTTATACTCAAGATTGTTATATTATATTAATAATATATTTTATACTAGGAGGAAGATTTTATTGGATTACGAAATCTTTATATTTATTAGTTGTAATATTCTAAATAAAACAAATCAATAGAGTATCGTTTTGAGAGAGCTAATGAGTATATAACCTTAATATACCTTGAATCATAGATACTGCCTTTATAGAACTTCACAACACTAAGCACCTACAGAATAAACCAAGTACTTAATACGTGCGAAAAAGTATCAATAGAATAGATATGATTTAACACAAAATCGATAAAAAACTCTTAATCCTAATAATAAATGTTCTTGATGTCTTGTTTAACGAAATTCCCCATATTGAATTTCTATGTGCAAGGTATCATAATATGTTAGTAACAATGGATAGGACCGTAAAATATTGAATTACATAATTAAATTATTATATTATAATATATATTATATTATATATATATAATCTGAGATATTAAGAATAATATAGAAAATGTTTACATAAGTGTATTAAGTAGAATGTAAATATAATATATATAGTAATAAAGTATTACATATCTATATATATATATTAGGATATATAAGTATGAACACAAAGTTAAAATAGAAATTAGTATATATATAGATATAATATATATTAGTAGATATATATATATATACTGATGATATTATGAATAGTATTATAAATATTTTATGAGATATTATTTATATTATAATATATATATATTATATATAATACGAAACATTAATAAGATTATATTTAATAATATATATATATATATTGATTATAATAATATATATTATATTTAATTTATAATATATAATATTTATAATTATAATGCTTTATAGAATAGTGAAAATAATCCTAATATAATATATTTTATATTTCTAGATAAGACTTTATTTTTCTTCCTTGGTAAGAATTTTAAGGCTTTCTGCCAATTTTTGATTTTTTTTCACAAAAGTACAAAAAAAAAATGGTTTTTTTTTTTTTCATAAATAATAAGATTCTGGTGATAATTTTATAGTATATTTACAATATCGTAATATATCTACCTATATATAATATAATTAATATATATTATATATATATGTATAATTATTATATATATACATTATATTAATATATATATATAAATATTAATATATATATAATTAGAGGTTAAAAAAAGTTAAAAATGTAGTCAATATTTAATTATAATATAATGAAGGTAAATGGAGTAATTGCAAATATATAGAAGAAAGTTCAAGTAGTAAACTAGTATTATATTACTTAGTATTTTTATAAGGTAAATAAGAACCATATAGCAAAATTTAAATAGAAAAGAAAAGAAATTCTATATATAATATGTTAAGAGTTAAAGTCCATAAAAGGCTTCTCTCTAAATTAGGGACTCATCCATTAATCAAAGGTTCTCAAATTATTTTTTTTCCCTTTATATGATATAATTAATAAGATATTATCTCTCTCTTATTCTTTTTTACATTTTCTCTTCCGAACCTCCTACTTCTCTTTTGCAGTGTTCAGTGTCAAAAAATATGATTCACAAAAAAAATAAAAATATATCACACTGGTGATTAATAGCTGTAAGCTGTGGTTATTGTAAATAGTATTTTTTAAGATCTATTATTTATATAATTGTTATGTTTATGTATATTAGTTATGTTTTGTTTATATATTTAAATTTTTGATTTATTTAATTTTATTTAATAAATATTAATATAATTATAAATAGAACAGATAAACAGTCATTATAATTTTATTTATATATTAATAATGATAACACGTAATTATAATAGTGATTACATTAAGAATGAGTGTAATAGTAGATATATATATATATATTATTTTATCATTATTTATCCCTAATCTAGACACTCTAAACTTCTTTGTGAACCATCATACTACTTCAAACAATTAATGGTATTTTGATAATATAGATTTTATATGTAGTAATATATTGGATGTTAAGTTTGTGGCTTTTTTTTAATGTAAACCAAAATAGTTAAACACACTAGAGTATATTTAAAAATTATTAGATGTAAATTAAAGTTGTTTTGTGAGTAATAATTATTATAAAATATGATAAGTATTTAAAATTTATTATATGAGTTTATTATATATAAGGTATTATTAATTTAAAATTATATAATTACCTATTTATAATATAATATTAATAATAAGGCTAAACTTTGGTTTCTGTATATTGGGCTCACATTAATTTATTCATAATTTAATTTAATTAATTAAATATTTAATATTATATAGATAAATTATTTATATAGAGAAAATTTTAAGGTATTTTAAGCCACAATCCATATTCACGAAATAACTAATTCTAAATTATAGCTACAGGAAGAAGATTGTAAGATATACATTTCTTGGTTAAATTCTATAAGCTGTTCAATTTATAAGTTTCTGTAAGAATATTATAAATATATATAACTATATATTATTATAGGGTAAATATATATATTGAGATATAAGTATATATATATAAATAAGATTTTGGTATTATATAGTATAAATATATTATAGTATAAATATAATATTTATTATATATATATTATATATTATTATAATAAATATTAAATAATTTATTCAACATACACAACAGCCTATAAACAAAAAAAACAGACAATTAAAGGGGAATACATTTTATTGGTAAAATCCTGGTACGAATAAATTTTAGAGAGAATAAAGGGAAATGTAAAAAGAAATTAAACAAAAATATTTTTTGAGTCACCTAATAATGTTTACTATTAATGATGATTAGAGGATGTCGCGATAATTTTTAGAGCATTTACTCATATTGCTGAGCTCCCGTTTATCAATTGAAAAATAAATATGACATACTTTTACTTTATTAATTTTGCTTTTTTTTTTACTAAAAATAATATATATAAAGCTATAAATAACTAATTGATTCTAAATGAGTTAATTAAAAAAATTCCAAATCAAGTTACTAGAATATTAATACAATTATCATGCTGGTTTTATATCGTAATATATATATTTAATTACAAATATTTTTAATAACATATACAATATAATATAATAAAGTAATAATCATAATTATTATCATTTTATATTCAGCAAACATTTACATATTTATTATTATAATATAAATATATAATTACTAATATATACTTCCATATATACTGCCTAAAAATTTCTACTATATCTATTCTGTTCTGTATAATTCCGTGGGTAGAACTTAACCAACAATCTTATATTCTTTATAAGAATTAAATCAACATAGAGCTCAATATTTTATTATCACCTAGATATATTAAAAACTAAATCAAAAAATTATTAAAACTAAATACAATAAACACTATTACTCAAATTAAATGATATTAAAAATAAGTTTGTAATTACTTTCTAGAAATTAAGTAATTTATTCGGCACTTCATTGTGTCTCGTTGTACCAAGGTCTAGTAAATATATATCCTGAGTGATGAACCTAAACTATTTAATATAAACTATATTATTATATAACTATTCATATAATTACTTTCTAATATTTATATATATAATTGTATATATAAAGTATATATATATACTATTAGAAGTAAATAATTTTTATTGTATCTATTAAGTATATTAAAAGTTTATATA